>CM060100.1:2607072-2723533 GCA_030522485.1 Stenchaetothrips biformis
ATTAATTTTCACTATGTGATGTATGATTTTTATTACTATTGTATCAGTCTTCAGTTTTTTTTTTTTTAACAAACCCAGGGGTCTGCCGTAAATAGTAATTCATATGATGTTTGGCTTTCTTGCCGAAAAACGAAACAATTTCTAACTAAAGAATACTAATTGTTCTTAAATAACACACATGGCAACACAACACACTTGTACTTAGTGAACAGTAAAAAAAGTTGTAGCTAGGCCACACAGTCTGAGAAACTTCAGCTCACGATCCTTCTCATCTGGAAAAAGTGTTTGACTTTGCGGCAAGGCCGGTCGCAAGTCCTGGAGGTAGCATATTTGCCTTAGATGTTCCAAAACATTGCTTTGACTAGGGTTATTCTATATGCCTTACAGGCTCACAGCCATTATCCATATGATATAAGAACATCTCAAACTTCGTACCTCGATCTCATGACACTGCCTTATGAGAATAGGTGCCATGAAAAACGCACAATAGTTTGCTTGCTGCTCGATTATTTTTTACGATTCAAACAACCCGTCACAAGGTAGTTTTGGGCATTTTTTGATGCTGGCCATGGCCAATTAGCATGCGAGTCTTGAAGACCCAGTAATCATAAGTTACTTTCGAAATCAACAAAGTTGAGCAACATAACTTCAGCTGCAACAAGGTATTACACATAGTCCGTCCACATCGGATGGCACAGTGCAAACCTTATACTGATCTAAGTCAAACACCTTTGGAAAAAAGAAAACAAACGTTCGGACGTTCACAGATTTATTGTTAAAAATAATAAAAAATTAAAAAATAACGATTTAGGACAAAATGACACTTTCTTCTCACGCATATTCTCGCATAAGACTTCATAGTAATCAGGCATGTGTTTATATGTTAGCATTCAACCACATCTGGAAGCAAGAAACCTCAAAATACAAGATGGAATATTCACACTTATGTGTGTCACATAAAACTAGGAGCACATTGAAGGTTAATAGAAGAAAGACCAAAGGACCAGTCACCCTTACCTTTGTTGATTGTGCAGCCCAAAAATGCTGCAGTCACACTTAAATCTATTCATTACCCCAGACGAAACTATCTTTTCATCACCCCCAGTTTCTATGAAAAACATTTGACCATTCAGGTAAGTGGGCAAACTAGAAGAAAACAGAAGTTTTGTTCAGGACACAACAAATATTTTTACTTATTTCATAAATTTGTTTTTTTCCTCAAGCACTCACTGATGTGGTATTGTTGTTCTCGTCGAATGAGAATTTCAAAATTCTCAATGAAGGTTGAACCTTCCAGAGCTGTAATGGATGTTATCTGGTTGTCGCTCAGCAAAAAACTCACGGATACTCTCATAATTTGCATTAATACTAAGTTCCTGCAAGTCACTTCATCTGTAATTAAAGGACACATAAATTAGAAATAATTTATGCTGTAGTCAAGGTATGTGTCCACTTGTAATTAATATTGTCACACTCCTACTTTACTTTGAGCAACTGAGTATTTAAGGATATAGTATTCTTGGGAAGAGTAGCTGGAAGGTTAGTTCAAACGTTCGTTGGAACAGTCCACACTAAAAGAATATTTTGGGGTCTTCTTTTGTATCATGTCTAGCATTGGACGTTCTGCAAATGCAAGGTTCACTCCTCTCCGTGGGGACATTCTTGTTCATGCTGGAAACGAAAAAACCACATACACAGAACACCTATACAAAGCGCCCTCACAAAAACGCACAAGGTCATGTAAAAAAAAAAAAAAAAAAAAAAAAATCCAGTAAAATTGCTAGACAACCTTCAAAGTACCTTGTTTAGCACCATTAAAGAAAGATAAAGGACATTCTATCTGTGGAATTGAAACCAATGGAATGATCTTGACGCTTGACAATGAGTGTTGTTTTCATGTCTGAACTGTAGATTTGCTGTGAACTGTGAAACTGTGCTTAATAAGATCCCAGATGCTTTCCCCCAAGGACTGTTTGTCGTTGCCCTGCCCATGGAAATATAATTTAGGACAACAATGTAAAATTTCAAACAAGAAAATCACAGACGAAAAACCATTGTTTCGACTCACGTGACAATATCCCGTTGGAACTCCGGCACACTAGAATTTTTAAGATGAATTAGTTGTCGAAATTCAATCCCAGCAACGATCCTAATTTAGCAGAGGAAGAAGGGAGGCAGAAGTGCTGTTTGAAACACTGACCCCCAAGCTGTTACTGGAGCGGTTTCAGACAGGCCAAGATTTCTTTCTCCAAGATTTCCTTTGAGCTCCACTATATGTCCACTCTGTGCTGGGCCAACGTTTCCAATTGTGGCAAGTGTATAACTTAGCTCAGGTTCAGCCACACTCACATCCAAGGAGTGTAAAGATATTTTCCGAGCATGAAGAGCAGTAATATTTGAACCTACAACAAACCAAAATTCATTTGAAATAAAAATAAAATAGCTGCGTGCGACTGCAACAGACAGCCGATCGAGGAAATCCATTGGTGGGGTCACACGTTCCGGTCCGAGTTGACTATGGGGCTCAAAACGCGTGTGCTTCAGCGTACCCAGGCTCTGGCAGTTGAGGCTCTCCCTGAGCTGCAGCACGGACGTCACCTCACAAAGCAGACGCCAGTAGAGGTGCCGTTGACCCGCAGGCAGCGACACAGCTCCGTTGGCCGGAGGGAACCAGTGCGCGCGGCACGTTGCACGCCACGCCGGCTGCTCATCTTCCTCCTCCTCCGGGGCCTGCTCCTCAGCTTCCCGGCGAGCCCGTGCCTGGCGTGGCGGTGGTCGACGCCGAGGGTTGTGGCGCCCGGGGGGCCGCCGTCCGGAGGGACTAGCGGCGGGCGGCAAGGGGGGGACCCGGCGTTGCCGCCGTCGCCGACGCACCGCGGCCCGGACGATGGTCTCGGGGGCCACGACCTCGCGGGGGCCAAGGGGCTTGCAGTGGGGCTCGGGGGGGCGACAGCCGCACCGGGGTGGGCGGGCCTGTGGGCGGTTGGGGGGGAACCCGGTGGGAGACGCCCTTGGGGAGCGGCTGGGGGTGCGCTTTGAGGGGCACCCAGAACCCTGAACCTCGGGGGGGACCGCCACGGGGACATGGGGGTCAGCTTGCTGGCCGGCGCAACCCGCGAGCAGCGCGGACAGCGCCACCGACACCAGCATTCCCCCAGTCATGGCGAGCTGGCAACAAAATCAAAACGGGATTGTCAAACGGTGTGAAAACAACTCAAACAGATCTTTGCACAAAACGATATTGACTATTCCTTTTCTGTAGATAGGGGTGGCGCCGGCCCCCCACAAAGTGGCGCCATCGTAACGATGGCCACACCCAACCACGCCCTCGCAAGAACAATATTGCAGCTGCGTCGTCGGGGGGTCTCCTACTCCGCGGCAAGGGGCGGGGTGGAGCAAAATGAGTGATGGCGCAAGGCCATGCAGACGACGCAGAGCACGAGGCACCAATTTCCGCGCCGGCAAAGTGGTCGAGTCGGGAAACTTTTCTCCTCCACCTCGCTGCGGGCTGACCCCGGAGCGCGGGCAGCGCGGCGTCCCCCGTCTGTCTGGCGGTCTGTCTCTCTCGCTTCGCACACGGATCCAAACAGGATCTCGGCTCAGTAAACAACCGAGGCACGGCCGCACGTACGTTTCGCGCGCTGTGCTCCGCGGGGCGTAAGCAGTGGCGTACTGTAAGCCGCGTCTCCCCGATAAACGGAGAGCGCGCTCTCTTCAAAACACTCTGCCGTCCAAAGCTGCGCCTGGCGCGGCCGCCAAATTCAACGGCGGGGCCCGCGCGGTGGGCAGGAGTCGAAACCCGCACCTGACACGTAGTCCCTCTAGCCACGGCGGGACACCAGTGCGGGCGCCGCTAGCGGCCGATATAAGGCAGCACTTTTCCTGATTTCCCCCGCCCCACCTGCCTCGTTCGGAAACGCCCACACCACCGTCCCCCTCCCCCTCTTCTCTGTCTCTAGCGTGCACTGGCCCCAAAATGAGTGCGACAGATAACAGTGCCGGCCGTTATCGGAGCGGCAGGCTGATTTCCAGGGTCGTTTTCGTGGCTCTGTCCTTCTCGCGCCTGAAGGGGAAGCCCCACGAGTGCGAGAGAGCCAGGGCGACGACAAAGAACTGCAGGTGTTCACTCCACGCCGCCCGGCGACGCTCGGGCCTAACCTACGCCAACACTGCATGCGCGCTCACGCCGCTGCGCACCCACTAGGCTGCACGCTGTACTGGGCGGCGCGAAGGGGCGGCCGGCGGGCCCACGCCCACATGGACACACAGCGTGTGTTGTGGCCAAGAAACGCGGCGCTAAATTTCGACGGACGTGTGTCTGCCGCGATGCATTCCCGCCGCGCCGCCCAAGCCGCCCAGGGCACCGAGAACGGGCAAGTCGGTCAGTGAGTGCCGCGCCGAGGCCGAGGGCGGCTCGCCTCTACCGTATCTGCGGCGCATGGAGGGGGCAGGCCCTCGGCAAGGGTCGCCGATAAAGACCAAAACCGTTTTCAGCAAATTCAATCGGCTGCCGGCCGCACAGGCGCGTCGCGTCTCGCAGTGGCCGAGCCCCGCGCGGTGTGGATGGCGTCGTGCCCATGGACGTCCCGACGCCACTCCAGGAGGCGGCCTGCCTCGAGTCCTCCTGGACTAGAGCACAGTGGGATCACGTTGTGGTTCAGGTGCCGGCAGCCTAACCTATCCTTGTTGGACGACGTGGACGCGCCACTCGCGGGGCGATGGGGAGCTCCAGGCGGGGCCAGCCGCTCCTGTAGTGTAGGACCTGCTGCTGGGAGGCAAGGCAGCTGACTCCAGCTGACGCTAGCGCGCGTATGTCCAGGCCCCGCTAGCAGGCCTGCAGTGTGCGGCGGTGCATTCTCACGTCGCCGTCACCGTCCAGCAGGGTCTCTGGGGTGGCCGGCCGCCCCAGCCCACAAGCAAGATTGGCGGCTGTTTCCTCGTCGCCGAGAATTCAAGCGAGTCAGAGGCACGCGCTGGCCGGCGCGAGCACGCGTGCCGGGGAGCAAACACCACTGCCGCCGAACCTAGCCGCGCACCCGGCGGCCGCGGGAACTGGGCCTGGCTAGCTGCCTGCCTTGGCCTGCCGGCCCGGCGAGGCGGCAACGCTAGCAGGGCCGGGGTGCGGCGGGGTCTGCGGGGGAAGGATTGGTACGTCCTGCCCGGTTAGCCGTGCGGCGCGCGGGGCGCGGGGGCAGCGAGGTTCGTAGTCGAGTGGAGGGGTCCCCACGCCCCACGGAGTGCGGCAGCTGCAGCCGGTCCACAGCCACGCACAGTCTCAGCGGTCCCGCCGCCGCACAAAGTGGGCCAGAAACGACCGGCGCAGGCGGTGCCAATACTCTTGACGCGGTCTTGAGCTCCTGAGTCGCTCACACAAGACGCGAACTCGAACGTTAGTGACACCCAACCACATGGATTCCTCGCTCCGAGACGACGGACCATTGGCGGGGTTCTGGTCCTCGTTATAGCTCGACTCAGTGCGCTCGAAAAAGCGGTCTTGAGTTATTGAACGCAATTTCCGACCGGTCTTCTGGCCCACGGTGTGCGCCAGAGGCTGAGCGTCGCCGTCGTTGTCAGACGAGCCGAGCGAGCGTCCGATGTGGTGCCGATGCCCTGTCCGACGCCCTGCCGACGCCGGCAGTCGGGCCGGCAAGGTCTGCCGGGTGCTGGGCAAGGGCTGCATGGCTTTACGGGACAGGACGACGCCTGGGCTGGAACGCACAAACGCAACTGCGATATGACAAAATTAGGGTCCCTAGAGAACACACTGCCAAGCAAAAGGTTTCTTCTTCTAAACTTTTACAGGCAAGAAAAAGAGAGCAAGCACATATCCGTAGCGAAGCCTCAGTTCCTTCAACAATGCCCAAAACAAATTAATTTTTAAAAAAAATTGATAACAAATAAAATGAAAGTATAATGGTTGGTGAATTCTGATGGATATATGAGAAATATGGATGGGTGAGCGAACAAATAAGTAAGACAGAAATAAAAAAAATAATTGAGTAGTTTAATATGTACAAAAAGGAGTTTAATCTACAAAAACAAATCACATTTACTATGAAAAATATAAATTATAATGCTAAAGCCTAGGAACGATCAACAAAAATGTATGATCAACATTCACAACATGCAACCAGGCTCAAATGTTCTCAACCTGTGCGGGCCGGAATACTTGACATAGAAAACTCACCCTTCAGGAATATACCTGTGACTGAAGACGATTTACATTTTAATAGAAGGACAATGACCCGGCACAAACTTTATCTATTACATTAATCCCATGGGGGAACACACATTTTGTCACTGACTCTTTGAAGAAAAGGATAGAATAAGTTTTAAGTTAAAATGAAAAGTTAATCACTGTCTTCATCAGAAGAATGCAGTTGTGGATTCTGCACTCCTCTTCCTCATCATCATCAATTCATCCTTTGGCTTTCTTCTATCGCAAGTTATTGAAAAAGAAAGAAAAATATAAAGTAAAAAACCCACAAATTAAAAGAAATTGAAGTATTTAACAATTGGAAAAACGCTTTACCTCTGCCAGTGGTGCCCTAGTTTTCTTGTGCAGGTGGTTCCATCCCCCCCCCCTTTCACTTTCACTAGTTTCATCCTCCCTCCTCTCTTCAGACGACGACATACTCTTTTCTAGAGCCTGATCGCAAAGACAAGGGAGGGTGAAACAATTTATATAAAACAATCTCAAGGTTTTCACTGACTCAAGCCTCAACATAACTCTATTAATTTAGACATAATGACAAAAATGAGTGCTTACAGGTTTTTTCTCTTCAGGTTTCTTACCTTGACTTCCTTCTTCACCTACAATAAGAGGCAGAGAGGTGTTACAAAGAATGGACAAATGATTTGATGTGAGAATGCAAGTGTTCTAGGAACTTACAGGATTGTCATGCATCACTACTGCTGTCATCATCGACATGATGTACTTCCTTGCTGACCATACTATTAGATGGAGAAACCAGTAAGTGCAGCTTTGCTCTTGCTTAGCTTTCATGGGTCCACTATCCTTCCTTGGATGCACCTCCGAACCTACCGCAGCCCCACCACCGGATGCCTTGTATTCGGCTTCATTGCCTCGTTATAGTCTTCCTTACAGCTTTGCAGCCTTCAGCTTCCCATTCCTAAAAAAAACGCATTGACCAATCTTATTATTCACTTTTATTTTCTTTTTTTAAAACACTAACAGTTCAGAATGGAACTATATTGATGAAACAATTGGTCACTACTTACAGATTTATCCTTCAGTTTCCCTTCCATAACTCCTCCACCCTTCTTGGCGTATCTCAGTAATCTTTGAATGCCAGGATTATCTTCTTTGATCTTTTCTCTCTCATTGTTAAGCCAGAGCATGAATGCTGACTGAGCTCTCTTGGGTTTGTTGTCATCCTTGTCCTTCTTTTGGCGCTGCTTGCGTGGCTTCTCAGACACTGTATTTTTCTCCTTCTTTGGTTTGTCTTCTTTTTCCTCTCGTTTATTCTTCTCTTTAGCTGGTTTCTTGTCTTTTTTGGGGCTATCAGCAGATGCATCAGATCCGTCAACAGAGTCATCACTTGTGCCACTTCCAGCAGAGTTTTCCCTAAACAGACATAAAAAAAGTTGCAATCACACAAATTGAAACAAATGTGCAACCGAGGAAACTTTCAATATATTTTTAAAATTGCTTACTCATCTGGCAATTCTCCAGGAACAAAGTCTTCATCCGTCGACTCATCATCTTCACCTCCGTCTTCATCCCTCTCCTTGGCTTCAGCTTTCACGCGTGCCAAGTAAGCAACAGGTTCATCTTCGTTTTCAGAATCACTGAATGCATCATCTGTATAGCCCTGCTTGTTCTGCAAGAAAAAATAGCATATGATATTAGACTAAGATACTTACTAAGAACACAACAATAAAATTTAGCGTTTAATACACTTACCAGCTTTCCACTGTTTTTGACTCTTAGCTTCTTGTTTGAAATGAAATCCCACAACTTTCCATACTCTTCCTTCTCTATGCTACTGAATGTGTGTGACCACACCAGATTTTAGTTCAACTTCAAAATCAAAAGATCTTGTGTTGGCACCACTACGGGCAATGTTGACACTCGCAATTTCTTCGTATCGAAGATGAATGGGTGGTTTATGAACATAAATGAACCCACGTTCTAGGGGATACATAAAGCCTGCAGCAGCTTTGTACGAACATCCAATAGCAGGTGTACCAGAATGCCTTAACAATCAAAACAATTATTTTAAAAAATACTTCATAAGATGGAAAAAAACAACAGACTCTCAAATAAGATAAATATTGTCTTACCCGACAAAGTTTCCAGGTACAGTGATTTTCGGTTGACAATAGCTTTCATGACTTTACCCATGACCTCATTACGTAGGACTGACACTTCCTTGGAAAGTTTGCCTTCAAACTTTTCCTTGAGCTCCTCTTCACTGAAGGGTAATTCAATACTCATATCTTCATCAGTACTGAATAGGAATGTAAGAAAGTGGTACCGAGTCTGACCTTGCTTGATAGGAGGATCCAAACTCACTGTAAAACAGTCACATTTACCACTAAGAAATCTATTCACTGAGACATAGTGACAAAACCCAGTATAACAGATCATACCACAAAGAACATCTGCTTTCCATCTTTGTGCGGCAGGATAAAAAGGCGGAGAACAGTGGACACGGAATCTTGTAGTCAAAGGTTTTACCATGGAGTTGGAAGAATGACTGGAATACTTTGATGTCATAACGACCTCGAGGTGTAAGACACTGGATCTCTCTGAATATAGCAATCGCATCACCAGACACATTAATGACACTGGCCTTCTTCATGACTTGTTGATGGAACGCATCCACAGGGTCATCTCCACCTGCTATTTCAGAACAAGGAATGTGGAAGCGCATCTCCACCAAGTTGACAGGAGCATCATCGTTCTGCAAAGTGCAAAATAGGTACTTAGCCACCGATTTAAAGCTAAGCAAGGTTGCAATAAAGTAAGGGAACTTTACCTGATGATACTCAATGGTAACTTCATTTTTACCAGGAGTGCATTGGCTCACATTGTTTAAGGGGACTTCAAACGCGGGTGCACTGCCTACATCAAAACTAAGAACTGCTCCCTGGAACCGAGCAGTGCCCCAGTACCAACCTTTCAGACAAAGCTCTTTTTCTGTGATGTCATGTTTGTAGTTGGTTTTGTAAAACTTGGAAAACTTTTCTGATCCTGCCATGGACAATGTATGTCATAGTAAACCAAAGAAAAGATGAACAGAAAATAAAATTGAAAGACAACAATGCAGATATTTCACTTACCGACTCTCTAAAACCACTGTATCTGTGCAAGTTCCTGTTCCTTAGAAAGAGACGCAGAGCCCATGAGCCGACTAGCTTTTGCCTATGGGCCACATCAATGTCATTTGCTGCAATTTGGTCAACCTTTCCGGTTTTACTGTTCTTAAATACAATGTGTTGGTCGGTGAATTTGACTTTCCCAGGTACCTACAGAGAATTAACAGAGATGAAAAATTCGCAAAGCTCTTAAAAAAGCTGACAGGTGAATCTTTCCCAAGGAAATTGCACAACACTGAGGAAAGCCAAAGAAGTGTGAGACCATGCCAAGTACAAGGCATGAGCGTCTGTCGTCTCCCTTAACTACTTGTGCAACTGAATTTCAAACTAAAACAGACAGAATAAAATGGCTTCACTCAATTGAACAGGAAGAGAGCCGATTTGTTTCGAAAGTCTCACAGTTACTCTGGACTCTCGAGAAAAAAATGTAAGGTTATGTTCAAAATTGTGTACTTACATTAGCACCTTTAATTTCGGCAGATATGTCCGAATACTCAAGGAAATCCATGGCGGAAAGCCCAAAGAGCTCGTGAATATGAAGTTCGTTTACACTGGATCAAAAGTTCATTCAGCTTTCTATTCAGCAATAAACTTGAGGCGCTAAATGCCGCGCCGCGCCGCACAAACAAAGCTGCAAAACTACCCCGCGCCTTAAGACAGTAGTATGAGAATTTCACACCCACAAAACTGTAGCTTTTATTTTCATGCCATTTGGAAGCAGTCCCATGGATAGGGTGGGGTCATTTAAAAGAGTACAATAAAAAGAACAAACTTTTCGTCCGCAAGTTTTCCTTTTTGGATTTTCAGGCAGCCGCAAAACGTGGCTCGCACGTGATTTGACCAATTAAATTCTCATGAAATTTAGGCGCGTAGCTAGCTTTTGACCAACCTTTCTCTTTTTAAATATGTTGACTTAGTACCAAAGATCAAACGTGATATTTGCCACAACGCATTGCACCAACATAAAAAGATATGAAATTTTTAATAATTTTTTAAACTCAAATAAATAATGAAAGGAACAATCAATTGTTCGTGCCAACGTTTATGACACGCAGAGCAAGATACAGTTACCCAAACTGCTTCTCAGCGGCCATATTTTTCTCCTACACAACAAAATCGTAAACACAACCTCAACCACCCTCGGTCGGTTCGAGCATCAAATTTAGAAATTTGATTGATAGTTCATCGAACGGCGTTCTTTCTTCTTTAGTGTTGCCTCACAAGAACATGATGTCGATCTGTACGAGCCGAAACTAGAAGCCGAGCCAAAGATGACATTAAACGGGTTATGCAGGTCGTGGATAAGGTTAGACACTGGTAAGTTTACCTGTGATGGCGTACCCTTGCGTTTATGAACGGAATTTATTGTAACTCTTAATATTTCTCTATTTTTCTTTTATTTTGGGGACCATGTGAACAGAGTCTCCATGCCTATGACAGTTTGAAAAGAGTGCATTTTGATTATGTTGCAACAGACAATTTCTTTTTATTTTTTTGTGTTTATTTGTGTCGTATTTCATTTGACCCTTCGCTGGTCTTTGCACCTCTCTATATTGTAGCCTTACTATGGTGCATAAATAATATGATAATTGTCATCAAAGTGCAGTATTATAAGTTCTTTTGATCATTCATTTACAGGGAAAAGAAATGGGTAACCATTGGAGACACAACAATGAAGATCTTTAAATGGGTGCCAGTAATCACCATGGATCAGGTACAGTTGGTCTTCACCTCTCTGCCTTTGCATAGTGGAACTGATTTTTAGCTTACATTTTGTCACAGCACTGCCATATGTTCCAAAGCTACCTTGCTGGTTGTGGAAACAAACCTTCAGACTGTACATTAATCTTGTTTTATTTTATTTGTTTCTAGAAAAGAAGGGAGCTGGGCACTCTAACAAAGAAAACAATCCTACCAAGCGGCCAGCAGTGGAGGCATCAAATTCTAACTTTGGTTTAGCTGAAGATTCAAACACATGTAGGTTGAGGCAAACTGCTCTTAGTTATCTCTAAAAATCCAACAATTATTTTTTCTAATGCACCAATTTTTTTCCCCCCTAGCATTTTCTATGGTAAGCGACTCTCAAGGCCCTACAGACTTCACAGCTCAGCTGGGATTTTCAGAAGACTCAAATTCTCAAAGCAGTGAACCGGGAAGCAAAAGATTGAAAACTGACCACAGTTCCTAAAGTAAATGTCCCTAAGAAATTTTTTAAAAATTGTACGTTTATGTCCTTGTTTTTATGTGTGCTAAATGAGGAAATTCACAGTAGATTTCATGTAGAAACAGTCCCAAACTGTACATAGTTCCTGTATGATTATTACTCTTCTTCATAAACTTTAAAATTTGTATAATGTCACCATGTTGCTAATTATCAGGCTCCAAATTTGCTTTTTTTTTTTTTTCGCTACTTGTATTTAATTTTAATAAGTGTTTTGTTTCTCATAGCTTGAAAATCAATTTCTAATGAGGGGTGATATTTAACAGATAAATCCTTATCTCTATACATATTTATTATTTGTAGATCTCTATTGTTATCATGTGTGAGTTGAAGTTTTTCATCGATGTTTGTAACCTGTACATTCTGACGATATACCCCACTTTGTATGGCATTGTGCAATGTATATATATTAAATTATCAAATTCAGATATGAAAACCTCTTTACTTTCCTTCTACCTGTTTTCTATCTTAATTTAGTAAGTTTTCATAAGTTCTTCTCAGTTAGGTTTACTTAGTTTCAAGTTTTTTGTTGATAAGGTGGATGGAGTGAAGGCAAAATCTTGTTGTTTTCTCCTGCATTTCAGTCCACCTATTTTTTTCCGAACAGGGACAGTGATGATATGTTATCAGTATATTGCTGCATGCTCTTGATAAATTTGAGGCTGAAATAAGCAAGAAGTTTGGTGAGTAGAAAACACCTACAAACACTTAGGAATAATAAAGTTAAAGTAGTTCTTACTTTACAATCATATGAGGGAGGTTCAAGAGCTGAAAGAGAACTGTCAATACGAGGCATTTTGTAATTAATTGGAATGAAGGCATGAAGTCCATCATTCTAAAGAGAGATGTCCTCTGTCGGGACCTGAGGGTGTGCTGGTTGAGACAGTTTTGACCAGTCTCTAAAGCAACAAAGCAATTTTTGCATGCCTGGTGAAGAGCAGTAACTATTTTTCTTAATGTAGATATGTGTCCTAGGTCTGATTTGGTTCTGAAAAGTGTTATCACTGGCTGCTTGAAACAGAAGTCAATAAGACTATTTATATCACTACCTTGGTGGGCATGAGGGAATTTCAATACTAGAGTAGACAAACTTGTCTGAAAATTCAATATTTCTGAACTAATTAAATCTGGTTTTAAAGTAGCTATGGAAAGCTTGGAGTTGCTTTATCACAGTTTGTGCTTCGTATTTCAAGAGAGATATAGAGTGAAACTTTGCTGTATATTCCTCCTCAACTTTAAACAAAGAAGTGCTGAGGTCACTTTGTATATGTATGTCCAAGCTTTTGTAAAACCAGTAATGATACACAGAAAAGATGATTAGCAACAATTGCTGGAATCTCTTCCAAAATGCATTCTCCATGGCTCAATTTATCTCGAATTCGTGGCCCACCAAAGCTACTAAACACATCCAGTAACATTTCCATGAGCTTATTGCCAAGAGTGGACGGTAAGCGATTTTCAGCTTCAACACTTTCTGATTTAATGATGTATTGGTCCAAAATTTCATCCATTGTGGTATAGAGAACATGCTGCTCAGCTACCAGCATACGTTGAGGACATTCATTCACTGAACAATAAGCACATCGCAGACTATGCTCAAGGGCTGGCAAAAGTAACAAAAGGCACTCTCCATAAGACCCAGCGCATAAAAAATCAAGTGATGAGGTCCAGTAAGACTGATGAGTCTGAGGGATGCTATCGACATTCTGAAGCATTGCAGTAACTTCACTGCAATGATGCTTCAACTGAGGGAAGAGCAAGCTTTCAAAGGCGGGCAGGTAATAAGCCCATGTATCCTTTCCAATCTAAAACCGTCAAACAACAGAAAATAAATAACACAACGATTACTCTGCATTATTTTTACACTGAATATATGAACACTTATCTTACTTTAGAGCGGCAAGGAATAGAGGAGATTTCTGCAATGCTCAATAATTCTCCAAAGGAAGTCATTAATACCAAAAGAGCAGCAGCCAAATTCATGCAAATCTCTTTTGGGGCAGGGAAACCATGCCAACAAATATTCCTTAAATTAAAACCCAAAGGAGATCCAAGTAGAGCCCTTGCAACAAACATCTGAAAAAAAAAAAAAAATTCAAACTTGAAACAAAGAAACTGGATGTATAGACAGAAATTTTAAAAACAACCGATACTAACAGGCAGTTTGCCAAAAATACCAATGAGTTCAGTTGAACTCAGTAAGTCCCTTAGAAGAAATGGAAACATTTTTTTCTTTAAGTTTATAGACCTAAGAAACAACAGAATCATCAACAGAATTGAAAATATCCTTGGGTAAAATTTGTGCATTGTTAATGGTGCTTACATTTCCCACAGAATGTTCCAAAATAGAGGACAAGTGTAAAGAAATTTTAAAAGGGATAATGGAACACTTTTTCTTTTGCATTTGAGTAAAACAAATTTGGATGTCTCCAATACTGCTTGTCCACTCTAAAAGGTGAACTGGGAGTGCCACACATTCCTGCACTTTTCTTCCACATTCTTGTATAAGAGGCCACAATTGCTCGCAAACTTGACGATACTTCTGCTGGTCAGCATCATAATCTAAAAGAGAGGACAGTCTGATGCATGTCAATTGAAGTACTTAGTGCAAGGCAAACATTTAATTTCTTACAAACCAGAAAATTCGAACAATGAATTAAAGTTAGAAGAAATAACATCCCAATTAAATGTCAAGTGAGATGTCACTGAGCCATTGTCACAAGAGGTTAGATGATCTTCCCTCGAATCAACAAGTAAGCGTTGAACTGGAGGGGATAGGAAAGTACTGATATCATTAATAGCATTATCGACCATAATAAATAAGAGAAAAGGACGATAAAAAAAAAAAAAATTCGAGCAAAGATCGACTGTCAAGAGGGAAAACCGTTTCAAACGGCTTAGCGGTTCATGTGTGGTCGCACTCCCACGATGAGAAATTGCACAGAAGGTGAAAAGTGGAGAGTTATAAAAAGGTGGCGGTGTGTAGGTGTGGTATGGTGCCGAATCCCACAAGGGTCTCATAATATGCGTTCCGCGGCCGGCAGGCTCAAATCAGTTTGCCGACAAATAGTTAAACGGGGGTTTCGCGCAAAATTAACTGCACCCTACCACTCCAAACTTAAATGTCCTCCAGCACCATACATCCGCCGAGCACATGCGCGCCGGCGATGAGCCAAGGGCGAAGAACGCTCGCGCAAGGGCCTTCCCTCCCTCCCTCGACTCGACCGTCACTTCGAAGTGAAAAGGTAGCACAGGTACATGAGTTTCTATCAATTACAATATTCTTTATTACAAAGTGAGGATGGCGTACATTGATTGTGTTTAAGTTTGCTTTTCTCTACACATTCCTAATCAAAGTGACCAAATACTACTGTCTAATTGACTTATCAAACTTGTGCCAAACAATTGTGAAAAATTGCTGGGCACTAACTAGCTGAAAATGAGCAAATACATTTCATAAAAAGTATACATTTAAATTCAAGTAATAAAAAACTTTGCATGGCAGCATAATGTACAATAGGATTGAAATCAATCAGATTTTTTCCAGCTCTTGATTCCGAGCTTTTTGCACCGAGTAACGATACATATGGTTCATTAGGAAGTATAGGACTGAAAAACAAATAGGGCAGAATTAAAACCAAAGTCATATTATAGAAACACAAATCAAAGCAATAACAAGACTTACTCGGAAAACTGAAAAATGCTAGGTATATTTTGAGGAGGGTGGGCAGATGGAAAGCAAAGTTCCATGCATTTGGAAGAGCCCAAGAAAATCTCATGGTTTCTTCAAAATAGGGTATGTTCCTAAGAATGATGACACCTTCACAAAGAACTCCAAGAGGGTACAACGGAATCCAAATAGTGTATCGTAGCCAGGTGAGAGCATAAATGTTCAGCGAGTATAGCTGAGAAATGTAATAGGGATTATCTAGAAAAAAGTAAAAACAGTTGGTATCATGTAAATTTCACGTTAATTTGAACACAAAGGAAAATTGAAAAATTGTACCTTATCAATTCCACAGATGACCATATCATAAAGAGGTAAAATACCACTGGTTTTGCCTGCATTCGTGGTTCAGCATCAATCATACAAAATAGAACAAATGCTCTGCCAATAGTTTGTAAGAGAGGAGCTAATATGCCACCTTTAGTGTACCCAAACATTACATGCCATTACTTCTAGAAACTGCAGAAGCTGCACAAATTTCATTGCATGACCCACAGACTCAAATGCTTGAACCATAGCATCTGTTAAAATTAATAAATAAATTATATTAGACAAAGCACATCCTTGTAGGGTCATTCAGGTTTAAAATTTGAATAACTTACTTGGCCCGTCTCTGTAGTACTGAATACTCAAAACTGAGAAAACAAAAGCAAAGCCCACAAACTGGAAAAGGTTGTAAATGAGCAGGTAAACTTCCTTGTAGCTCTCTGAAAAAGGTGGAAGAAACCAAAATGTAACAAATGTATTTTCTGGCTTATAATTGGCAACATGAATGTCCATGTCATCCTGACCTCTGATGTAACCCAGTTCCCGTTTATGCAGATCTCTGTACAGGTCGGGGTAATCTTTTCTGACATCGCGTGTTTCTTCTCCTTCATCATCTTCATCTCCATCTTCAGACTTCCAGCGTTCGAAATCAATCTATTGTGCAGTGAGAAACTAAGTTAAAACAATTCTGCCTTTCCATACCACTCTCCGAATACGGTGAAACGTAATTAGTACCTTGAGCCAGGCAGGCTTTTGTGGAGTAGCTGTAAGCCTTGACCACCAAAACTTCCTTGCCTTTTTTAAGATGAAAAGCACTTCTCGATCACTTGTTTTGTAGGTACTTGCCTAAAACACAATTGAGTTATAAAAAGTCTTAAATTTCACATAGTCATTATGAATGGTAATCAGAATGTTTGCATACCTCAGTGTCCAAAGGTTGATTAAAATTCAGTGAAAACCCATAGTCATGAACACCCTTTGCCCCATGGCCATGAGCCGAAAAATCAAGCTTTGTTGGATGAAGCGATATGTTGGCATCCTGAGAAGAAAATTAAGGGCATGAGATTTGTTTAGATGTTTGAAACTAGGAAACTATACTGTGCAAAACACACCTTGCAGTTGCTGAGTGCCACTCGTAAACTTATGGAGTCCTCAGTTTGAGCCCAGTAAACAAACGGGCTCAATGTACCAGACATTTTTTTTTTTTCTGAAACAAAAAATTAGGAGCTTAGTGTTAATATCTCTCTCGCACTCAAAGGCTAGCATAGGCCTTCCCCTCCTTGGGAACACTAAACTGGAGCCCTACTTATCGCCGGTGTGTTGGCACCAGGTCAGCACTAGCAGACGCCGCTGCTGGGGTTCAAGTCCAAGGCTTTCGCTATCGAAGGTTACAAGGAAGTCTCTGACAGAGATAACTTGCCTGTCCTGCGGACACTCCCACAGCGAGTGATACAAAAAACACTGCTAGGTGGGGAAAATAATAAGAAAGATAGACAGGTTTTTTCAGCGATGACAGCAGCAGACAGCAGCAGAGAATCACGGCAGAGAATGGGGTCGGAAAAAAACAAGAACAGATATGCCCAATTTTTCATACATGCCTTGCCACACAGAACTGAAACTGCCCTTGGGTGGAGCGGTGTTGTTGCTGCGGTGGTATTCGAAGTAATGGACGTGTGTCTTTAACCGGCTACCGTTTAGTATTATTATTTAAAGAATATGATTCCAAAAATCACATCTAGGAGATTATTGTTCCTTCTGCATGTTTGGGTAAGGTTCCTCACTTAGTTTTAGTCGGTTATGAATGTGTGGTTTGGTTGTTGCCGATGCTGTCTGTTTGTTGGCCTTGGGCAGACGGATTAGACAGGTGGGCAAGATCTGCCAAAATGCCACGACACTTGATCGCTGCTCACATTTACGTTTCAGCTGAAATTTGTTTACTTTGTGAGCCCTGTGTGGGAATAATTCATTTTTGTTCCCACATTTGTTTCTCCAGGGGCTTTTATCAAGTGTTTGGTGTTTTGTGACACAAGGTCTAACCAAAAACTTCTGTTTATGTTATTCTATGAAAGAATTTTGGGATGCTACAACTAACACCCATTCCTTCTCCTCCCACAGTTATCCTATTTGTTTTACAACCCAGCGGACAGCGGGGCAGTCCAACTTTCTACTTCAAATGTAGACTCAATTTTAGGTAAGACAAAATTGATGTGCTTTATCAGCACTTTGCATGAATTTTGAAGCTTTTTTAGGAGACAATCTATCAGGGTCTTTGTTGATCAAGCCTCTATTTTCTTTTTCTGTTTACAGCTTCAAATGAGTTGGTGTTCATCAATTTCTATGCGGACTGGTGCCGCTTCAGTAATATGTTGGCACCGGTATTCGATGAAGCAGCCGATAAGGTGACAGCAGAATTTACTACCCCTGGTCGGGTAGTAATGGGCAAAGTAGATTGTGATAAAGAAGGTAAATTTTTTTTTCCAGTTAATTTTGTTAGGATCAGATTGTTTGGGCTTAACTTTAATAATTTCTTCATAATTTTTTAAGGTTCATTGGCATCGAGATTCCATATTACCAAGTATCCTACCCTCAAATTATTTCAAAATGGTCAGCCTGCCAAACGAGAGTACAGGGGTCAAAGATCGGTTGAGGCCTTTGTTTCCTTTGTGAAGAAGCAGCTGGAAGATCCCACCAAGGAGTTTTCCTCTCTCAAAGATCTTGAAAATCTTGATGTAAGTAATTTCATAGCATTGTCATTTAATGAAAATAATGGCTAATCTGTTCATTTTTAATTATGTTCTCTATAACTTATTGCTCAGGACAAGAAACGAATGCTCATCGGTTACTTTGATAGGCGAGACAATCCTGATTTCAATACCTTCCGGAGAGTTGCAACCAATTTGAAGGATGATTGTCAGTTCCATGTTGGATTTGGGTCAGTATTCTTCTTCTTCTTTTTTAGAAAAGGCAGAGAGGGGAAGTGCCTAATTTTTTTTTTTTGTGATTGTTACCTTGTCCATGTCTCTTGATTTTGTTTTTACGTAAAAAGGTGTTAAAGTAACAGCCAAAATGCTTCTGTAGCTCAAATCTAATTCATTAACCAATAGGTTTTGCTCAAAGTGGGAGAAAAATTTTAACACATAAGTGGCTCTAACCTACTGTTTTATTTCTCAGCTTTTCACATGAAGCTATTAATTCAATTATCAAGTGAGTAGAATTTGCAGATCTTGTTTATCTGTTTGAATTCTGCCTCCTAGACCTGGTTTTGCTTAGATTGCTGGAAATAACAGGAAAGATATTCAATGCTTCCTTCTTCCATTTTAAAGAGCTTTGCTTTTATCATTCAGTAAATGGTATTAGTTTCAATTTAGATTGCAAGTACACTTTTGGAACAGCCACTATTTCAGAGTTGTTTTGCTCTATTTGGCAAGTCACAGATTTGTGTGCAGCACTTTTCATTTTTAAAACTTTTGCTGTGACAGCTTTCACTTTACACTGGCTGGATTCAGTTTTAAGTCAGAAAAGATGCATTTGGATTTTGTTTCAAATATTGTGTGTGTGTGAGTTTGGTTTGTGAGATTTCTGCCTTTCATAATTTTTTTTTTTGTTTGGGTTGTGTTTTCAGAGCTGCTTCAGAACAGATGCATCCTCCTGGCCAATCTATTGTTGTTTTCCGTCCAGACAAGGCAACATCAAATGAGCATGATGAAACCTTCATGGGTGATCTTAAGAGTTATGATGAGGTACACAAATGAAGTTTTAATATTCTGCCCACTGATAATGGAATCTCCTGCTTTTGTGTTACTAATAAAATTATCTTGTCTTCACAGTTAAACATTTGGACAGCAGAGAAATGTGTACCAATGGTCAGAGAAATCACATTTGAAAATGCAGAGGAGCTAACAGAGGAGGGTCTTCCTTTCTTAATTCTGTTTCACAAAGCTGATGACACAGAAAGTATCAAGAAGTATAAGGACGTCATTAACAAAGAACTCCTTGAGGAAAAACGTAAGATGGAATTGCTTTCTTTTATAAATCTTCTATCTTCTTGTTATGTGTTCGATTTTAAAAACTCACCATCTTATTTACAGATAATGTAAATTTCTTGACTGCTGATGGCGGCCGCTTTTCCCATCCCTTGCATCACCTTGGCATGAGTCAAAACGATCTTCCCCTCATAGCAATAGACAGTTTTAGACACATGTATCTGTTCCCAAAGTTTGAGGATATTGAGATTCCTGGTAGACTACGCCAGTTTCTTCTGGATCTTTATTCTGGAAAGCTTCATCGGGAGTTCCACTATGGTCCTGATACACCTACAGAAAACACTGTGAATCTAATTGAAGGAGCTGTGGACAAACAACCCACAAACCCTCCAGAATCAACTTTCAAGAAGCTTGCCCCCTCCAAAAACAGATACACTCTATTACGAGATGAGCTGTAACTGTTGTGTTTCCAATAAAGCCCAGTCATTTCTCCAATTGATGTGCACAGATCTGCGCAGCTAGTTATTGTATTGATAACTTGCTTTGCTCGTGCAATATTAGTAAGTTGTAAATGTGGCCACATATATTATTTTAATCAGCTCTGTGTCATTCACTGAAAAACAAAACGTTATGTGAAAACTGTAAAAAAATGTTCTGTTATTTCCCAAAATTTATTATTTCAGTTTCTATTAGTCTATTTGTTTTATAGTTTTGTTTAAGGTGTTCTATGTTTCAGCATTTTTTGTGATCACGTTTTAGTTTCTCTATGATGTTTTTTTTTTTAATGTTTTAGAACCTGTGAGTGTGTGTGTGTGCGCGTGTGTGTATGTATTGAGTGACTAAAGGATGGGAATAATTTTGGTTGAGGTGTTCATTAGATAAACTTAATTTGCCTTTCTGGGTCTGTGAAATTCAAAATTTTTGTGTACATTTAAACTTAGATGTAATTACCTTATTAGCAAATTAAAATGTGATTAAGTTAGTGTTGAGTGGATGACTTCTTTTATCTGTGAAGCTGTAATTGAACTGTACTGCATTGTATGTACTTTCATTGCTTTGGAGCTAAGCATATCATACCACAGTTTCTTGTTAAGTACCAAAACTTTTCAATGTTTTTTTATTATATTTCCCAAAAATCAATTGCCTACTGCCCACAGTATGAGAGGATTTTTAAAAAATGCACCGTAACACTACACTTTAAGTCATTATGAGATGATTGTCTCTTTTAATAATAGTGCTTCCATTTTCCATTTTGAAAAAAATTGGCATTTTCTGGGGGTTTTGTCCACCAGTGTCTACATTTGTCAGAAAGTTGTCACAGCATGTCCTGGTCCTTTCATATATTCATGCAATCACTTATGGCTCAGTATTCCCTCTTTCTGTGGAAATAGGTTTTGTAATACTTTCATATGAATTGAATTTGATAATGATGCGATTTCTGTAATAAAAAATAAAATTTTACTGAAGAAGGTTTTGTGATGTTTTGTATTTAAGGATGTAATTAATCAATCATAATGCACAAAACTATCCAAAATTCAATGCCGTCAATCAGATGGATTGTCTAAGTAAGCATTGAGAGTTTGTTATCAAATTACTGAAGAACTTTGACGTCATATGATATTATTGTAAGGTTGTTTCCAATTCTTAATGAAAACTCAACAAAATTATAAATATATACCTGTTCATGACCTTTCACCCTCATAAATTGTTATAGGAATGAAACTCAGTAGAATTTTAAGCTTTCAAAGACTTGTCATAAGTGATCACAGGAGGGTACCATCTGATTTGTTCTGCTAATTAAGAACCGTTTTGAGTGTTGATTCTTCATATTTGTTAAAAGTAATTTTAGACGACACATGATCTATTAAGAAATGCTGCTTTTGATGCTGAGTTAATGTCCCACAGCAATGATAAGGACATCTGCTGTGTGTGTACAGTTTAAGCTTTTTATTCTTCCCTTGCAGCTGTCATTGTATTCCCTCTGTTAGAAAACTAATTTGTAATTATCTATTGACTGAAATTCTGGAAATCTTTTGTATCTTGTGTGCAAAATAGAGTGAGCATGGAACAGGGAAGACGTTTTTGTTGCCATTACATCTTCTTAGCCCCCCTTTTTTTTCCCACTCAAACAAACAGACACACAGACTCCCTCTCAGTCTCAAAAGTGTGTAGTCAGATAAAAATTGAACGACTCAAAAACGTGCGTGAGAATTGAAGTCGTTAAGGCGAGGTCTGGGTGTCAAGCACTACGCGTGACCCGAGCGGGTTGCCTACGCTCGACTCTGCGGGCGCCCTGGAATGAATCGGGTCTGGAACGCACAAGCGGAGCCGTGCGGCTCGGCTGAGATTGTGAAGGAGGAATGTCGAGGTGGTGCGACGCTGCAGTCCTGCATGCGCACTGCAAATACCATCCCTGGATGGATTTCATCGAACACGCGTTCGTAAAAACCGTGCAGTCACTTTTCGATGGAACTACGCGCCGTAAACGCAACTCATGCAGGGCCCGCCGGCCGGCGCTGCAATGCGGCCCTTTTCGTTGGTGGAAATCATCGCGTAAATGGGCACTGGTCATTACACCGCATTGTACTCACGCTGCGTTATCTCGACTTGAGTGGCAAAATCAGCGTCGCGGGGCTAAAGCCCGCGGCTGGCCCGGCCGGCCACCAGTCACTACAACCTCCCTCAAGCCGGTCATTTGGAGCTGCCGCCGTCCCCGCCGCGCGCTCAGCTCAGACCCTGCAGTCCTTGCAGTCCATGCCATCCCTGACCGTTGGCGCTCGCCCTGGTCCAGCATGACCTTCCTCGCCGTGGGCATGGCCGCCAGGGAGGCCGCCAGGGAGGCGGCGGCGCCCCTGGCCACGTTCGGCACGCGGCACATCCAGGTCTTCATGACGTTCCTCTGCTTCGTGCAGGCCTACGTGGTCGTGTCCTGCATGTCGGTGGCCATCGTCGCCATGGGGGAGGACCCGGTGAGTGTCCCGACCGGGCGCTGCAGCGCTGCACAGTGGCACGCGGAGTCCACCAATCAGCGAGCGTCTTGTCGTCCAGGAGCTGAACTGGAGCGCGGAGCACCAGAGCGTCGTGATGTCCGCCTTCCTGTGGGGCTTCTGCGTGTCCCCCATGCTGGGCGGCCGCCTGGCGCTGGTCTTCGGCGCCAAGAACGTCCTGCTGGGCTCCATCGTCCTGGCCACCGCCGGCACCTTCGTGCTGCCCGTGGCGGCCCAGAGGGGCGGCTGGGAGTACGCCTGCGCTGTCCGCCTGCTCCAGGGCCTCTTCCAGGCAAGTCGCCATGGCCATGGCCAGCACCGCTTCCTCGGCGGCCTCGGCCGGCCGCACAGTAGATCGCGGCGCAGGCGACCAAAATTCCAAACGCGTTTTGAGCTCGGTTTCGAACGCTAGACCGTTCCTCGTTCCTCGTTCGGAGAGGAATCCATTGGTGGGGTCACACGTTCGGTTCGAGTCTCATTTAGCGACTCTTGAGCTACAAACCCGTCCGGGATTTCGACCGGCCCACTGTGGGCCGGTGACCGCTCGGCCGCGGTGGCGTCGTTGCACGATAGGTCCACGGGAGTAATCTTCATTGCGGTAATTCACCCGCGGCCCCTATTCGGGCGGTCAGCTGCGGACACCGAACTCGCTCGCCGAATCTCAAATAAAAAGCGAATTGAATGTGTTTTTGTGGATTTTTATTTTCAGGGCCCGCTGGCTCCCGCGACGCACGCCCTGCTCTCCAAGTGGGTGCCGCCGTCCGAGCGCTCCAGGCTGGGCTCGTTTGTGTACGGAGGTAGGCCACAACAACAACAGGCATTAAGATGCACTATTTGCTATCTTTGCCCACGCGTACGCTAGGGGACCACGGCCTAAAATCACGTGACTGCGCGGTCATCTTCAGTTGGAAAGATAAACGGATCAGCCATGGGTTTCACACTGTCAATCTGACGGCGGAATCAGTGCACCCTTTTTTTTTTTTTAAGCGGTCTTTTCCCCCCTTCCTCCTTGCAGGCGCGCAGTTCGGCACGGTGGTGGGGCTCCTGTTCACCGGCATCCTGACCAGCCAGTTCGGGTGGCCCTCGGTGTTCTACTGCACCGGCGCCCTGGGCGTCCTGTGGTCCCTGGCGTGGCTGCGCCTGGGCGCCGACAACCCCGCGGCGCACCCTCGCATCGACCCCCGGGAGCGCGACTACATCAAGGCGCAGGTGTCCGCCAACGCCAGCCTCGCCAGGGTGAGTCAACGGCGACGCCCTTCCCGAATGTGTTGTCGCTACTCAGCGCGTGTTTCGCTGCGAACGTCTTCGGCACGGTGACGTATTATTACTTTCAAGATTGCGGAACACCTGTGTTTTCAGATAAGGGGTCATTCGCTGATACAGTTCCAACGTGTTCTGGCGCGCGGGGTCGGCGAGTCCAAACTTGTGCCGAGTCATGGGGGTGTGGGGGTGTGGATGGAATGTCACGTGACTGCGGGATCCCGGTTCGAACGTCGCGCCACCTAATCCGCACGGGTCTGTGATTGGCTGCAGGTCGTGTCCACGCCGTGGCGCGTTGTGCTCTCCTCCGCGCCCGTCTGGGGACTGACGGCGGCCCACTGCGGCCAGATGGTCGGCTACTGGACCCTGCTCACCCAGCTGCCCAGCTACATGAAGAACGTGCAGCAGTACGCCATCATGGACGTGAGTACGCCGCACAGAAGACCGGCGCAGGCGGCCGGAATCAAAGCAGTCACCGCCAAGGGCGTTTCATGCAGCGTTTCAATTCTCGGTCGAACAGAACGGCATGATATCTGCGCTGCCGTACTTCACCATGTGGCTGGCCGCGCTGCCGCTGTCCTTTGTCTCGGACGCCCTCATCAAGAGCGGCAAGCTGAGCACCACGGCCACGCGCAAGATCGCCAACACCATCGGTACGCTGAGCCACAGGCCGTCTTCAAACAAAAAAAAAGTTATAAAAAAAAATTAAAAATGATATTTGGCGATTGCAGCCCAGTGGGGTGGCGCCGTGATGCTGGGCGTGATCGGCACGGGCGTGTCCGACTCCTCCCACGTGCTGACCATCGCGCTGCTGACCTTCTCCATGACGCTGCTCTCCGCCATGTACCTCGGCTTCCAGATAAACCACCTCGACCTGTCGCCTAACCACGCGCCCGCGCTCATCGGCTTCACCAACCTGTGGGCCAACCTGCTGTCCGTCCTGGGTCCCCTCGTCACCCCCCTCATCGTGACCAGACCGGTGAGGTGACGTCACCTAACCTACAGCTTGGTGTTTGGAGCCGGGTCTTAAATCTGGCGCCGTTGTCGTGTTGTTGGCAGACGGATCCCGCGCAGTGGCACGTGGTCTTCTACTCGGCGGCGGCAGTCTTCTTCGTGGCCAACGCCCTCTTTCTGCTGCTCGGCACGGCGGAGACCCAGCCCTGGAACACGCTGGGCCTGGAGATGAAGGAGGACCTGGAGTCCAACATGCAGACCAACATCTCCACCATCGCCATCTCCGACGACGCCCTGAAGGCCGGCCTGAAGCACGTCAGTTGAAGAACTGAAAAGTAACGGAGAACGCTCGACTGATAATGGTCGCGTCTCTCTCACACTCTCCTGAGAACATACATGTCTCACTCGGTCGCAGCGTTTTCATGCTCTTACTGTGATAGGTCAAGTTCCTAGATAAGTTATTCTTGCTCTCGTCGTGTCTGATGTTACACGATCCTGGCGACCATGTATTGTCGCTGTGAGAAATGAAGGATCTCTCCATTTTCTAAGGATAATTTATAAGTGTTAGTGTAGTAAATATGGGTCCATTTCGTTGATGTAAGGTAGCGATACAACCTTTTTTTTTTAGCAGATGATTTTCGTCCCTGTTGTATTTTGTTAGTGTAGAATAAGAAATAATAAAAAAAACCCTGTGAAATCAAACTTTTATTTTTGATTTATGGAAGATGACTACTGTCTTTTAGTAGGGCACGTACTTCAGCTTGACGTCGCTGTTGGTCTGCAGGCGGCGGAAGTTGGTCTTGAGGGGCTCCTCGTGATGGTTCTCGATGCTCCTGAAGGGCTCGATCTGGAACGCAAAACGTGCAGTGACTCGCGCAAGCACTGCGACTGCCTGTCCAACGACACGAGCAAAGCACTGACCTGGGACTTGCCAATGATGATGGGGTTCTCGTACACGATCCAGATGACGTTCTCGGAGTAGGGCTCGGTGGTGAGGGAACCGGGGTAGGTGTAGTAGCCACCCTTCTGCAGGTTGGGCGTCACCCAGGAGAGGAGGTTGGCGTCGGACTCGATCTTGCTGGAGTCGGCCCTGGCGATCTTAGGGATCTCGTCGACGAGCTTCTGGAAGTCGGGGTTCTTGTACCCGTCAATGGCCTGCACAGAGCATCGAGCAATCACAGTCGAGTACTTTGAACACAGCACAGTGGGCCGGTCAAAATCCTCGTTCGGAGAGCAGTCCATTGGTGGTGGGGTCACACGTTAGGTTCTAGTCCCATTTAGCGACTCTGGAGCCCAAAACGCGTCCGGGATTTTGACCGCGAGGCCCACTGTGCACACGGTGTAGTTATTTGCCGTACGGGGTTAGTGTGCAGAGACAAACAAATCAGACGCAAAAAAAGAGTGAAAAACGCAGAAAGATTTATGGCGGCAAACTCTAGAAACAGAGCAGTGTCAGCAAGCAGAACAAAGAGCGCAGATAGACGACTTGAGCTAGGCGAGATAAGAAGAAGAACGGAAGAAGAAGAATCTTCACGAACATGGCGGCAGGTCCCTGATTGGTCCCAGCAGCCGACGCGGCATGTTCGTGAAGATCTTTCTTCCTCTTCTTTGGCCTAGCTCAAGTCGTCTATTGGCAAGCGCGTCTGAAGCCAAAAAATGCGCGGGAAAAGCGAACAAGAGGCACGAAACCGAGCAGCACCGACAATACTCACATCGGGGAACAGCTTAGACCTTATCCTGTGGTTGATGTTGGCGGGCAGGAAGCGCGTCATGAGCGAGCTGACGCGGGTCCACGTGGAGGCCCCCGCGTCGCACATGACGCGCCGCAGCCAGCTCTGCCGGCGACGCTGGCCGCCGCTGCAGAAGAGGCGGCGCCGCTTGTCCGGGGACATGGACGCCAGGCAGTCCGCGCACTGGAAACAACACCCCCACCCCTCACCACACACCCCCGGGCAGGGCGGGCTGGGCTGGGACACCGGCACTGGGCGGCGCTTGCCTGCCTGCCTGCCTGCCTGCCGGGCACGCGGAGCCGCCCTGGCGAGGCGGTGTCGGACACGGACAACGCGCTTCCAGTCTGTGGACAGCGGGACACCCGGTGGCGCGGCGGCGCTACCGTACCTGCATGAAGAAGCCGATGACGGCGAGACCGTCGGGCTTGGAGGCAGCCTCCTGGAAGTTGCTGTACTTGTTGTTCCAGTGAACGAGGTGGACCTCCATGGGGAAGCTGCGGCACGGGGAAACGGTTGACGAACCGGGCGAAAGTGGCGGTGTTCGAACCGGGAACCTCACTCACGGCTTGCTGTTGAGGTAGTGCTCGCTTCCCTTGCCGTTGCTGGGGCCCCAGTGGAAGTGCATCTGCTCCAGGACGAAGGTGTTGGGCAGCGGGCCTCCACTCATCTTGGGGTTGTACAGCCAGTTGTTGAGGGAGACCTGAGCTCCGTGGCCGCTGTTGGCCATGAAGTAGGTGCTCTTGGAGGAGCGGTAGTGCTTGAAGGTCATGGGGGGCATCTTAGTGACGACGGCCTCGGCGGGGATGATGTCGATGGGGGACTGGTTGGCCAGGACGCAGGCCGCTGGACAATGTCAGTGCACAATAAATTTCCGCTCTCTGCATAACAAGAGTTTTATTTCGTTTTTTTGGTTTTTTTTTCGCGCTGTAAAAGCAGAGCTTTGGTCCGTGACCGTGACTTACCGGCCGCGAGGAGCAGGGCCGCGACGGGAACGAGACGGGAAGCCTGACGTCAAGAACACAGTCAGTCATAACACAAAACGCTCAGGCCGACGACAAAGTGGACACGAAACTATTTTTGACGCCTCTAGCCTGAATTGTCAATAAACTTTTCGAAATGCGTGTCTACACCATCACGTGCCGGCCAAAGATAGTTATCATCCAGCGTCTTTGGCTGTGACTTAGTCATCCTCGCACTTGAGATTGGTAGCTGATAGTCTTCCACACCAAAAAGAAATCACGACTGTCATCCGCGGCAGTCCTTGCGTTTTATTATCTAAGGACGTCTCTCGGCTGAACCAGGTTGCCGGGCGACAAGGGGGACCGTAGCGTAAAAAATAAAAGACGTACCATGATCGCTGCTGTCGGTGAGAACAACACGCACAGTTGAACGGCGCGCCCTCAAACTTATAGCGACTGGCGGCCTCCTCGACGTGGCAAGCTGTTCAAACACAATTTAGCTAATCACTCCGTGTAACTCGGTTTCCCTCCTCGGTTTCCTTTGCCGCACAACGTCGGGTGGCCCGCAGTGTACAGTGGATCAGAGGACCGATGAGGCGGCCAAAATACCGGACGCATTTTGAGCTCCAGAGTCGCTTAATGGGACTCGAATCGAACGTATGACCCCATCAAGGGATTGCTCTCGAAACGAGGAATCCATTGGCTGGGTCACACGTTCAATACGAGTCGACTTTGGCGACTCTGGAGCTCAAAACGCGTCTAGAATTTTGGCCGCCTCACCTGTCTTCTGACCCACTGCGCAGTGGCTTGCGCGGGGGTTCGCTGCTCAACTTGACTCGCGTGCACGGATTGGGCCATGACCGTGTCCAGGTACAAACAAGTGCAAGAACACAACGCGGGGTACAGTCTCGATTCGGCAGTGGGCGCCGCCGCGGACCCCGCTGCTAAGTCGTGCAACTGCAGGGTGCGGACTCGTGCACTCCAAACCAAGCTGGCGACTCCGTGAGGTCTAGAGTAAAGTCCACTTGTTGGCGTCTCTCCTTGTGTGCGGGGTCGCGTGTCAGGAGCATCGGTTTGCGACAACGCCGGCCATCAGACGTCGGGTGTGCAGCGACAGGGACAGCTCTCGAGAGTACGGCGGTCTGTGACTTGCGAATAGCGTCGTCGATGAGACTTCAATAATGACGCACTGCGCGTCGCTCGACATGTTTTCTCCCTTCCACTCAGATGACGCAGTGACAGTGCATGAATGGGCAGCAATTCTTTTCCAATGAATGCGCCACTTCATCAACAATATAGCAGCCACATCGAGAGTGTGTAGTGTAGTTGTCCCGGAGTGGACAGTGCTGCCAGGCTGTGAGGTCTCGGCCGGGCGAAAGTCGTCATCGGGCTCCGATATCGGAGAGATCTAGGGTCTCTCTAATGGCCCTTTTGCGGTTTTTGAGAGGTCTTGGAGAGGCGGTGCGATGCGCTGCAGCCTCGACGCTCAGGCCAACTGCTGTCATCTGACTGGAGTAACCGCACTCGTGTGCGGTGCCGGTCCCGTCGCAGGCACAGGGTCAAGCAGAAAATTCCGGGCGGAGACGCCGATTTCGCCATCGGAGAGTATGATGCGGTGCGGCGAACACACTGCGACGGAGAAGTGCTGCGTATTCTAAGGTTGGCAGAGGATTAAATCGGCAAGGATGCAGCAGTGTCCTTGAGCTCCAGCCGCGCACCCTTGCACAGCCCTGTCTCTGATTGAACGAACCGTTCGCGCGGGAAGCCTTCCTTTCCTGTGCAGGATGCGATGCTTGGCTGTTTTTTTGGTGTTGTTGTTGTTGTTATTATTATTATTGCTATCTCCTCGCCGCTCGGCGGCGGGTGGGCAAATCGATGTGCAGCCTTGGGCAGCATCCCGCCGGCCGGCCGCCCCGCAGGGAGGGAAGACCTGTCTTCACGGCGGGGACCGCGGCGGTGCCTGGACGCCTACAATGGACCAACACGGCGCCCACGTCTTCGGGAACAACAACAACAACAACAACAACAACATGGCGTGATGCGCACTTTTCGCCGGACGAGTGGCCACTCTAGAACGGCGTGTTGCACGTGGTGTGCCAGGTTGCCACTCGGCGGCGATGTTCAAGTAGTGTGGCGGAACGGCGCGTCCTTTGTGGACCCCCCTTTGGAATGGCTGGGCAGCAGGCTGCTTTCGAAGCGGGGCTCTCTATCCCTCTGGCAGCCGTGAGTGCGAGAGAGACAGAGCGACAGCACAGTTCGCAATCGGTCTCCTCAAAGAAACCGCACTTGTCGCTGGCGGGCGAAGTGCCGCAGCTCCGTGCGACGCGGGTCGCAGTTACGTGGGTGACGTCATCGAGTGAGTAGTTTTGGCGTTGCTTTCACCGGCCGCCGGCGCCACTGCATGAGAGGCACTGCCTGCGATTCCGGGCCCGCTCAATGGAGGGCGGGAGCGGGCAGATGCTCCTGTCAAGTGGGGAAACGTAACGGCAAAAAAAAAAATTAACAAAAAAAATACCAATTACATAAAATAAATTTAAATTTTTTTTAGGAGCATAATGATGTTACACCGCGGCATTGGAAAACCCCACCAGAATGTCGGTGGAGACGTGCACTACCAAAGTGGAGCTTGTTTGGTGTGTGACGACGCATTCCAGGACATCCTCCGGGGTAAGCTCGTTGCGGCTTGCGGCCGGCACCTGTTCCAGCAGGCACCCCGCTGGAGCGCGAAAAAGCCGCCATCTCGCCGCCGCGTGCGCCGCGGATACGCGTTTGTGCCCCGGCCGCTCCAGCCGCTCCAGTCACTGGAGCCGAACGAATCTACTGCGGTCGATCGCTTCACAGCCACAGGCCGCAGGGCGTCGCCCCGACCGCATGTGTGCTAGCACTGGCATCGCCAGTGCAGTCACAGTGTTATAACAGGCTCCGGGTTCGAATACCACCGGGTTCTTTCTGTTTAGCCCGGTTTTGTCGTGCGATCGAAGGGTTAGCGAACGCGCGCGGCTCAAAGAAAGTGATTCGGCGGCCGCTTACGGCGTCGGGGCATCGGGGTGCCGCGCCGGCCGACCTTGGCATGCTTTGCCTTGTTCCCACAGCATCCTCTCGATCCTCTCCCCTTTCCCTTTTCGTCGTGGGCCGCGCGGCGAGAGAGAGAGAGAGAGAGAGAGAGAGAGAGAGAGAGAGAGAGAGAGACAGCGAAACAGGTCTCCGTGGGCGTACCCCCCGCTTCATTTCCCTTTCTTTGAGGCGCAGGCACGCAGTTCCACCTGTAGGGGTTCACCCTCACCCTAAGAAAAATAAACAACTTGAAAAAAAAAAAAAAAAAAAAAAAAAGAATGAATAAATGGATGAATATATTTTGTACGCATTCATGACACGACTCATGCCAAGGTTAAAATGCAAAAACAAAAACATCAATGAGTTCTGTGACTGTCGTTAGACCGCAAGCAATCCTTTAATTATTTTTTTTTGCGAAGGAAGGTGTGAGCCGGGCCTTGTCGCGTGGGTGTCTCGGCGCTGTGCGAGGCCCCGCATTTCGCAGTAATGGCATTCCGATTTAATCCCCGCCAAACGGAACCGCATTCTGGCGGGCTGGCCGTCTGTCTCCGCCTTCAGGAGCAGCAGCCGACTCGGGGGACCAGTGCGCCATCGGAGCGGCATGGCCGGGCATGGCGGTGCCAGGCAGCAGTGGGTCGAGGCATCCCCGTCCTCGATGCCCGAGTCTCATTCCGAACGAGAGCGAGAGAGACGCGGCGACGAAAGCACTCACTCCACGCGATTTATTCCCATCTCAATGTCTTGTTAGATGGTGACCGCGTGCGTGCGGCCCTCGTGAGCCGGGGGCGCCTCCGTGCTGAGTAGTATGCCGTCTCCCTCGCACTCAGGCGCGCCGCCGTCTCGCAGAGGGAGAGAGAGAGAGACTCTTCGGAATGAAAGGCTGCAGCCGTCTGCTATACGGCTCCACATTACATCTTCCGCTCATCGTCTGTCTGTGTGTCTGTCTATCTGTCTGTCCGTCTGGTGTCTGTACCTCCGGAGGGCGGGCGAAATTAATTGAAGAAAATACCCCTCTTCGCAGGGCTGTCACGCGAGAAGCTCACCCCAACAACAACAGCAACAACAACTTGCAGTGAAGCCGCCCGAGGCAAGCAGCAAATCCTCGGCGTGCGGTGCGGCGGTCGCGATTTGACAGTGGCGCCCTTCTAAGGGCTCTCGCGCCTTGCCTCGCGCCCTATGGCTCGCCCTTGGTATTACTCCAAGGTGGTATAACGTCCAGGGCCTCTGACAAGAGCGCGCCACCCGCCGCGATGCAGCGGTCTCTTCGCTTCGCCTCCGTCGCTCTCATGGGGCGTCCCGTGTGGGTGCGAGAGAGACAGAGCGACGAAAGCGACTCTCGGAATGCGGCCGGCGGCACGCCGCGTGACGGAGACAGCCTCGAGGATAGCATCGGCGCGCCAAGTGCACGCAAGTGCACACATCGCCAGATAATATGGAGTGACTCCACTGACAAATTTGTTTAATTCCTTTTTCTTTTTCAAAAAAAAAAAGGGGGGAATGTTTTTTTTTTAAATGACGTGACAACGACGCAGTGACGAGGCAGCTCTTCACGCTATCACTCGCTATCTCGCAACTCTTGAGTCGCAAGTAATGACATTTCGCAGGAACATATGCCAGTAGCTCGCCACACTGCAAATTTTCAGCTTTCTGAAAATGAGCTTTAAGGTTTGGTTGTCGCTGGGCTGCGTATTGAGCTCTGCGTCGCGCTGATGTAGTCTAGCCGGGACGGCGCCCGCCCCGCCACACGCCGCTTTGTGTTCACAGGTGGGGCAGCTAGCCAGCTAGGCAGCTAGCACTCCCGCCAGCCTTCTCTGAACCTCCTACACAAACTCGCTGTTTGATCACCGGTTTCAATACTCGAGTTCTTTGAGCAACGAGGCCAACCAATAACACGCAGTTATGCTGCTGCTGCGGGCGAACAAACACGTAGTTCGACCCAGTGTTCTATTTTACGACTAAAATGTAGGGCATCCATTGAGGGTGTGCAATTTTTTGAGAATGCGCCTTGTTGACTTCCACTCCCGTCATCTGGCTGACATTGACAAGTCGTTTCCACTAATTGAATATTTTTATTCGATAAATCCGTTTAATATTTCTAAAATTCTACGTTTTGACTCACTATTTCTACTGGGTAGGGTAGAGGTCAACTGACATAACACCCGAGGGGACGACCCATCGGCCCTGGCCTTCCCTCTGGAAAAGGTGCGTCTTTCTCGAAAGCGAATCAAGACCATTCTCCATTTGGAACGTGTGCAGGTCAAGTAGTCTGAGAGATTGGCCGTCTGCAGAGGATGCTGGGGCAGCGGGGCTGCGGGGCAGCGGGGCTCTGGATTCAAGGCAAATGGCATGGGACTCTGCTGCACGTTCCGAGCGACGGACTGACCGGCCGGCCGGCCCGACCGCAAGGATCAACACCTCCATCATTTGAGACGCCTTACTCGCCTGCCGCTCTGGCCGGTCTACGCGGCAACTACTGACCCGCCCCGCCCCGCCGCACCCCACCGCACCTCACCCCGCCCCGAGTGTCGCACCCCACGAGGGACATGCAACGGAAGGTCAAATCGACCTCTTGCACGACAGCAAAGCCGCGTAAAAGTGGAATCGAAAAAGTCACTGATGCCACCCACGCCAACTTGACTCGACATTTGACTCGGAAGAAAGCGGAGAGACACTCTGCCGACACCACAGCACTCATTTGGTCTTTCGTCTAACAGTCTTTGGGTCCGCAAAGGGATGGCTCCCCACTAAAATGGCAGGATTTGAACATCAGCTCTGGGACTTTGTAGTCGGCGCACAGACGCTCTCGGCCAAAGTGACCCATGCCCGAAGGAAGCTTGACACGCACTCTTGGAGCCACACGTTTCCTTGGCTAGGCGTGGCGGGCGGTATTTTTCACCACGTGCACCCGCCCGCGGATAGGTTTCTCCATGTTGCTGTGTTGCCCGCGTGGTCAGCAGCAGCAGCACTGCCCCAGTGACCAGTCACATCACACAGCGGAGCCTCCCTGCGAAACAGCGACGGGCTGTGCACCACTCTGCACCCACGTTACTACTGGCCAGTCGCAAACGTCCAGCGCGAGTTGCAGCGTTGTTGGCTCCAGCCGGCACGGATCCTGTTAGCGCTGGAACATCTCTGGAGTCCAGCAAGAATCCCGCCGACCTTGCTCCGCGTGCCGCTGCGGTGGCAGCTCTGTGTGTGTGTGTGTGTGTGTGTGTGTGTGTGTCTGTGAGCGCATTGCACACGGTCCTCTCGCCTTTCATTCGTAATACATTGATATTCTGGGCTAAATAAATAAAAAAAAAGCCGAACGCGCCGCACTGCCGGCATGTTATCCCATTATATCCCACGCTCAGTGTACATGATTGCGGTCTAGTATATGCACATCTGAGCATACAGGGCGCGGTGCACAAGTCGGAAAAAACAATTTGACCAGGAGCACTCCGAAAAAGTATACCATTCAATAACAGGAATAAAAAGTTAATATTTTTCAAATTTTCGTAATAATAGTGATAAAAAATTTGTTCATCACGTCAGGATTAATTTTTTTTTGCACTAAAAACGCAAGGAAATTTGGAGGATGCCAGGCACAATCCCTTACCGGCGGTGTCCTCTATCCGTGGACCCGACGACGTCACAGTTTCGGCTAGCCATTGCTCTGTTTCGGAGCACACCGCGCGCCGCGGCCAACGCACGCTCTGCACTGCACTCGCGAAAACCGCGGGCCACGTGGCCAGCGCGCACACTGAACCACATCGATCCCGAAAGGCGCTTCTGCTTCGGCTCCCCCGCAGACAGGATAACTGCAGCCGGGATTTCGCTGCGTGTGCTGGCGTGATGCCGTGCGTCGTCGCTCCGTCTCTCTCGCACGCACGGGGCTGCAATGAGTGCGAGAGAGACAGCAGCAGTGCGCCAAAACGGCGAGGTCGCCGCCGAACTGCATGCAGTCATGGCGCTCCAACTCGCAGAGCGACGGGACACCAATGAAATAACGAATCCGGCCTGCTTTGGCGGGCGCGTTCCGAAACGCATCCCGCTGTCGCTCACCGCCACCTCGCAACAACAACAACAACAACAAGACGAGAGACAAGACGCAGCCTTCTCTGAACGCGGTGCGCAGTCGCGGCGTCCGTCATAACTTGCTGCTCCACTGACGTAGATTACGATTCATCTCAACTTTCATCGTCGTCCTGTCCGTCCGTCCGTCCGTCCGTCCGCCGTCTCTCTGTCACTTCGTCCGCCTCGACCAAGTTGAGGTGCTTCGGGGGAACGCGTCTGCTTTCTGCGGACGCTCCCATTGCGTCCGTCATGCATGACTGGCTGTTGTTGTTGTTGTTGTTGTTGTTGTTTTCATTGACGTGGTTGGGGTTGTCGTTGTTGATTTCCGGAGGGAAGACAGAGAGAGATGAGGAAGAACTCCGCTGCAGTCCGGAAGGGATTCGACGGCGATGCGCAGCGATCCAGAGGATAAGGAGATGATGTGTCGATGTCACGACTGTCTGCCCGACCAGAAAGCGGACGGGCCGGGGTTCGAATACCACCGGAGGCGTGTCAAGATTTTTTTTTCCTTGACGCGGTGCAGTGCGTTTCCTACACGGGGAGTGAGGGGAGCGCGGGAAGGGGGTGCAGGCCACGCCACCCGACTCTTTCGGTTTTCGGTTTTCGCCCGCGGCGCGCAGGTGTCCTCTCTCTCTCTCCTTCCACGTCTTAATTGGCCTGCAGGTTAGCCAACCGCCACGCCATCGAGAGCCTCTCGCTCGCTGATGGACGCGCAGGCATTACAGGCCGACGCGTCCCGCGGGTGTCGCCCGGACAAATGGCGGACGCGCCGTCCCAAAAGAGGAAGGGTCGCGTTTTGTCGTGTAGCGAGTGGGTCACGAGAACGAGACACTTGTTGCGCCGCGCGGCTGCCATTTGCCTAGCTTTGACAACTAACAACCCGTCGACCTTTGAAAAGAAAAATCCCTACAGTTGAAAATTGTACCAAAAAAATTACTAATTTTTTTTTAAGTGAAACTTTTTTTTTGTCTTGGCTTTTAGAAGTTGACAATTTTTCCTAAAAATTTCTGTGAGCTTTTCTGTGATTTTTGGTAGCACTCACCGAGGCGTCCTATCAGTACGTCTGACCCGGAGTCACCGCCGCGACTGATAGCGCCCCACTTCCGGGCGCCGCGTCACCGGAGTCCTGGAGTCCGGAGCGGCCGACCGCGACCCTACCCATGATCGCCCCTAATGCAGGCAGGACGAGCAGGACGACGCCTCCGATTGGCCGACCACCTTCCTGAAAATAGAGGAGCCGGCCGAGACGCTCGCCGTGAGGCCGTGTACGGGTTGGCGCCCGGGTTCGAATCCCAACGCCTCCCTCGTCCCCTTTCGCCATTTCTTCAGCGTCTCCTTCCACACACTCTCTCTCACACACGAATAGAATTGTGAGACACGCGCTTTTTTTTCACGATACTGATTTAAAATGAGTTATCAATTATTATAATTTACTATTTCATTTTTTTTGCGCTGTGTAATGCACTTTGAACCGCACCGAGTCCGTCTTGTTGTCGGCGGCGCGAATCATCGCACGGCCTGGCAATATAATTTGATGCTTTCTCTGTGTCGGTGTGCGCACTGTGATTGTGGAGTGTGTGAGAGAGGGAGCGAGAGAGAGAGAGAGAGAGAGAGAGAGAGAGAGAGAGAGAGAGAGAGAGAGAGAGAGAGAGAGAGAGAGAGAGAGAGAGAAAGGGAATGCGTGTACCCGGCAGTAGAGGCGCCCACACCTGCTTGTGTAGATGCAGAAGCAGCTGCAGCAGCTGCAATGGAATTAGTGCCCCGCGACACCCCACTCCACCATGCACAGTAGGCCAGAGGACCGGTGGACGCGGTCAAAATCCTCTGGCCCACTGTGGCTCCCCCACGACTCCATGGCTCCCCGATGAGGACATGGTGGCGGTGCAGGGCGGGCGGTGGTCCTGCTCCCGTGCGCATGCCATGCCGGCGTCGCTAAAGGTCAGCCCGCCGCGGGGCCCCAGGGGCCCGATCCGTGAGGTCACGTGACCCTGGTCGAGGGGCGCGGCCGCCCGGGTCGGGGCTGCGTCCCCCGCGGCGGACCATCTAGATCCCTCTCCGTCTCGCTCACTGTGCGCGGGCCGTCCGGGCGAGGACGCGGAGGCAGCCGGTTTCGGCTCATCGCCGGGGCGGCCTGCTGCCTGTGGCTGCGCGCCGCGCTTCCTTGATGGTGATGTCACCCAGCGGGGCCTGCTGGTCGCGTCGCACAACGCCGATACACCCTGCAATTAAAACGGAACGAGACAGAGAGAGAGCCGTTTGGGGAACCGTAGGTTGCCGCCCCCTGCCGGCTAGGCAGCCCTGGGTGCAGGCCTGTTGAGAGGGCGGCGTGGAGCCGGGCGGCCCGTCCGCCGTCGAAAAGTGATAGTAAGAGAGGCGAGTCGAGGTTACGGAAGGCCCAACAAGTAGAGCGCCGCTGCGAAAAATATTGGCTCACGCGATCGCATTCATTACTGTCTTCATTACTAGTGTCCATTCGCCGGGCCTATTTGTAGGATCCGCGGAGACCTCCACGCGGGGCGGAGTCAGGCATTCCGCTCACGTCCCACCCGAAATGATTTAGCTCCTCCAATTCCACCGAAAAGCCAATTTTTTTTTATCGAATTGGCGAAGATAACGCTCGGGTGTCGCTCCTTTTTTTTTGTCTCTACCCGAAAGAAGAGTAATTACTCTTACTCCCTAGCGTACCGCACTCGCTCACCTTCGCGCCGCCCGGCTGGCTCGTTTCGGCCGCTGCAAGTCCGCTTTGAGGTTATGGTTGCCTTTGTTTATTTGCCAGATACCGCCGCGCCGCTTTGGATCCATCCTCCGCTTTCCTTCCCCGTGGCTTCCCGGAGTCGCCGGAGTCACCGGAGTCACCGGAGACGCCGGGACAGAGCGAGCGGTTCACCTTTTTTTCCCCGTCACGACCACCAAGCCCGCCGAGACGGTCTTGCTCTCGTTAGCGGAAATGGAGACGATCTTTGGCGCCCAAAATCGACAACCTCACCGGAAACACCTGCGGCTGCTGACGCAGCGGGCCAACTTAACTTTTTTTTTATTTTTTATTTTATTTTTAGAAAAAATATTTTTTATCGACTATTTTTGACGGTGTGGTCGGCACTTGCTGTGGGAAGTGCGTCGTGTGCCTTCCAGGATCTGATGGCGAGGGAGGCGAGGCGAGCCCAGGAAATGGATTGCACTTCCAATTCAGCTGGGTCACGACGGACCTCGCCGGCACTGCCACGCGCACTTCCCCCTTTGTCGCTGCCTTCTCGTTTTGTCACTCGGAGGCTACTTTGTTGCGAGTCTGTCTGTTTTCCCCGTCCCCCGTTTAACGCGTTTTCCGGTGAACGGTACGGCACCCGCGCCACGTCCGCGTCACATTTTTCTTTATCGTATTCTTGTTTTCTTTGTGCGTTCCCTGTCCTCCTGCCTCGTTGCAGCCTCTGCGCAACGCCTTGTAAACAGCGCGTAGGACACTGTTGGCCCAACGACGACGCTGCCCGCGCCTTTTTATGCAGGCCCGCCGGGCTCGCAGCAGGTGACTCGCTGGTGGCTCACTGGTGGCCCGCTGGTGGCCCACTGGTGGCCCACTGGTGGCCCGCTGCACTCAGTGGGGAGCCACGGAGCCATAAACGGACTTTAAAGTTATTCGTGTTGCGAAGTCTCGTGCAGATGAGCGGCCATTGGCACGTAACAACACAAAGAATGCCAGAGGGTGATGTTTGCACCGAAACTCGTTTTTCTTTCGAGACCTCACTCACTCCTCCGCAGAGAGATGCCTGGACGTGTCGGAGTTCAAGAGGCAAGCCCAGGAAAAATTGTCGAGTCGTTTCAACCATGATCACCTGGGTTGATGTGGTTGATTCACCACCATACAATTGGTAAACTATCTATGACACGGCGAACATAGCCCCTACATAGTTGAAACGACTAGGGGCAAGGGAAAAGCATCCAGAAACTCCTGTGACTTAAAAAAAAATTAACATTTTAGAGAAATGAAAGTATGTGATCAGATTCTCTGAATTATCCACATACAGATGCCCCGTGCCTCATATTCCCACGAACAATTGCGTGAAGTGTTGACAAAAAAAACGGGTGGCGTGTTTGGAATCCCTCCGCGGACAGGGTACGATAGGTACGTGACGCAGCCACCAATGTCGGCCACGCTGCGAGATCCCCATCCCCTTCGGCGACCCGTCGGTATGTGGCATTTCGCACGTGGTCAGCGTTCGGATCGCGGATCGAACAGAACAGACCTCTGCCCAAGTAGGTCGCCCGTAAACATGGAACATCCGCGGCGCGGTGTGGCGGCAACAGGTGTTGTAAAATGCAGATGCCTCCCGACACCTCGCGCCGGCCGTCCCGCCAGGCGTGTCGTCTATCCGGGGCACTTCATAAAACAAAAGGCGCGTTTATCACTTTATTGACACCGGGCCCTCGACCGTAAAGGTTCGCTCATTATTCGGGCTTCCTCTCTCATCCCGCGCGTCCTCGAAGCTCCCAGGCGGGAAGGTTAGAACGGTGTGAAGTCCGTTCGACTTCCTCGTGTGGCGCGCCGATTCGCCGATAGAGGGCGCTGGCGGCGCCAACGGGCGAAGGCCGGCCGGCCTACTCGTGCGTGCCGCGCTTATACGCAGTTTCCAACCTCGTTTTCAAAAACCCACTGCGCTTATTTGCAGTTTCCTACCTCGTTTTGAAACCGTACTGCGCTTATTTGCAGTTTCCAACCTCGTTTTGAAAACGCACAGCGCTTATTCGCAGTTCCAAAGCTCGTTTGCGTGACTATACCGCGCCTTGCGGTGGTGGCCCGCTCGTAATCGCCACCCCCGCAATTCGCGGCTTATTCGCAGCGCGATAATTAACAAAGCCGGCACAGGCCGTTTGCGATGGAGTGGAAACGGCGGCTGCGGCGAGGCTGCTCGTCTGCGCGTCGCGCAACGTCGGTCGGAAACGGTCGTTTTCTAAGCGAGTAGACACCACATGTAGGACGCACCCGTCTTCAGAAAGCCGTTCGCCCTCACAGCCGAGAAACAACCGTCGGAGGGTTCACCAGCAGGCAGGATCGCTGTGCTCGTGTGGCCAGTCAGGAGTTGATCAAAATGTCACAAAATCGCTATATGAAAGAAACCCCGCGGAAACCGTATTCTTTTTCCCGCGCTGCAGCGTTGCCTGCACGCAACAAATGTTCAGGGCTGCTTCAGCGAATAACGTCTCCGTCCAGCAGCACAGTGGGCGAGGTGAGGAGTGAATTATCGGGAGGCGGAAGGATTGGGGGGGGGGGGGGGGAGATGCAGCGCGGGGACTTCACTGTGGCGTGGGCTCCGGAATAGCCACGCTGCGTGACCAAGTGGCCGGCGGAATATTCATGGCCCTGATTTGATTACAGTGGTGGCGCCTCTGCTGCTCCACTGACAGTTCGCTCTTCCAGTCTTCCTCCGGCACCTTGACGGCAAGGTCGCCCTAGACCGGGTGGCGTGTCGAACCGCTCCAAAAAGGTTGGCCAACCGGAGCAAGCAGAACGATCATCGACGGCGGTGTGTGCGATCCAGGCTGACCTGCCCGCAACCTCCAATCTTCGAGCAGCAATAAGCGCTCGGTGGTTGGAACAACCGATTTGGTAGTCGAGGTACTGTAAGGGCAGATACCTGAAAAAGCACCTGCCTTTTAATTATTGTTCGTCGAGGCGGTATTGTTGCAGGGCTCTGTCGGCACTGGCGGTGCTGGCTGGCAAGGTGGTCGTAATACCTGCAAGATGAGTCGCTATCGCAGCCGTATCTCTCTCTCTCTCTCTCTCTCTCTCTCTCTCTCTCTCTCTCTCTCTCTCTCTCTCTCTCTCTCTCTCTCTCTATCTCTCTATCTCTCTATCTCTCTCTCTCCGTCGGAGGGCCCCGCGGAACCTTGACTCCCCATGTCCGTCCGAGGCCTTCACGGGGTATTGAATGGCGTGGGAAAAGACGACACTCCGCCTGTCCGCACCGCCTCTGGGCCTCCAACAGTGTATGGACGTCACGTGCGTCACCGTATTAGTTAGTACACTTAACAGGTGGCACAAAACAAATGGATCACCGGTTGTTGTTTATATTTTTTTGTGTACATCCATTTCTTTCTGCGCGATTCCCAACCAACCAAAGTCCCCGACTCGGTGAGCTCCGCGACGCTTTCCCGCTTTCCCCGGTTTCTGGCGGGGCCGAGCCGGCCCGTCCCGCGCCTTGTCAATTACACGTAATGAGGTAATGGCGGCCCCGTGCCCAGGGCGCGGTCTCCCTCGCACCCCTCGCGGACCGCGCCGCGAGAGCGACAGAGTCGAGTGACGGCTAGTCCCGGCGCCCCGACAGGGCAGCCACGCTGTTCTTCTGGCCGAAGATGCGCGTCGTCGTTGGAGGCATCGGCGGTGGCGTGCGTGCCGTGGCATGGCATCGCCATGGCATCGCCCCGAGCGCAGAAGGGCTCCGCAGCCCTTTCGGGTCGGACCCCTCTGGGCCCGCTCCCTGTGGGCCCTCCCTGTGGGCCTTCCCTGTGGGCCCTCCCTGTGGGCCTTCCCTCTGTGACGTCGCGTCGAAATAATTGCACTTTCACGGCCCAGTCAGGCCCAGCCTCCTCCTCCGAGCGGCCTCCGGCGAAAGCGCCGCAACGCACATCGAACGATAATTGTTTGCCGAAAATTAACCCTATCAGCAAGACCGACGGACACAACACGAACTTAGAATTTCACTATACTGCTTTTTACTCGAGACACCCACCGCTAATCCATTGAGAGATAAGCGTGCGCGTGTGTTGGGGGCCACGAGCCACAGGGGGTTACACCACACACACACTGAAACACACACACACACACACACACACACACACACACACACACACACACACACACACAGAGAAACACAGTCGCCTATTCAATCACCATCCCATTCAGCGATCAATCACAGTGGGACGGCCGACCCCGATGGGATAAGCTGCTGCTGGATGTGGTGGTGGGCCCGGCCTAGAGCCCGGCCGCCTGGCCGCCGCTGGCCGCCGCTTCCTTTGATTTAAGCGCCAAATTGCAGGGAGAGTGCGGAGTGGTGTAGCGGGGAGTAATGGAGCGACGGCACACGGCGAATGTGAACACCCACGAAACGACACGCCGCGGTGCCGCGATGCTGCGATGCCACCCGGCCAAATGTCACGCCGCGGCCCTCGCGGCAGCCAGCCGCAGCCAGCCGCAGCCACCAGGAAGAACAGGTACCCTCGCATTTTCCACCCTCGCATTCTCTACCCTGCTACTTGTATTTTCAACCCTCATTTTTTTTTTTTTTTTTTTTTTTTTTTTTTTATAAAGGTGATGCGTTTGTGCCTACCCTCAAGTTTCCAACCTATTATTTTCCAAACCTAAAATTTTTACCCTCAAGTTTTTTAACTTACAATTTTCTACCGTACTATTCTCCTCCCTTAAATTTTTCAGCCGTAATTTTTTTTTTTCAGCATGAAGTTTTCTACCCTTCAATTTTCCACCCTTGTTTCCTTCCGACACACTGGCAATATTTTCGCAGCCCAGCGAGTGCACCGCCGATTCCATTCGACTCACACATGAGCCGACCTCAAAACAATGTTACAGCGAGCGCCGGCTGACGCAACGTCGGTAACAACGATTCCCTTCCCCGGTGCACCTGCCAGGGATCCTCCAGGGACCCTCCAGGGACCCTCCAGGGACCTGCCTGTGGTCCGCAGCCAAGTGCATACACGCGGTGTCTTCATAGGAAGCGCCTTGTACTTTGCCGCGTGTCCCATGCTTCTTTCCCTGATAAGAGAGAGAGAGAGAGAGAGAGAGAGAGAGAGAGAGAGAGAGAGAGAGAGAGAGAGAGAGAGAGAGAGAGAGACAGAGACAGAGACAGAGACAGAGACAGAGACAGAGACAGACAGAGAGACCCTTAATTGACGCGCCGCGTTGCATGAGGCAGATACCAACTCTGCCGTAGATGCTGCGAAATAACAACAAAACGCCATCGCGTTGTCGCGGTCCAATCTGACAGCGTCGCGACATTTCTTCTGCGCATGCATTTTTGTTTTAAAAATGACTTTTCCCGGCGCAGCAGCGGCATCCTGTCCGCCGGCCAATTTCGAAAGCATGTTATCTCGGTGGCATTTCTCCCTCCCTGCCCACACCTGTCCCTTGTGACAGCGTGCCGCGCCGCCGAGCACGCGAGCCAAACAAGATGGTGAGGCTCCGGTCACACCGCGTGGCCGCCCGGCCGCCCCGCCCGCCCCCGCCACTGTGCAAATGACAGTGGAGGGGGTAAGCGGGCTGCGTGCGAGGCGCGCCAAGCGACACCCGTGGCGCTCGGCTGCGCGCGGCTACGCGCGGCGCAGTGGACCCGAACCTTCTGACGCTCTGTCTCTCTCGCACGCCTGCCGCGTGCCGTGTGGGTGCGGGAGAGACAGAGCGGCTCTCGGACGCAGCCGACCGGTTCGGAGGTTGCGCCGCGTTACGCGGATCAATTTGAGCGAGGAATGCCGCGTCGTCTGGTCTCGCTTGTGCGGGTGGATCCCTGACCCAGCGACCGGCTGCCTGGCGGACCCCCCTGGTGGACCGCCCTGGCGGCTCTGATGAGGTGTTTGACGAAATGGACGGGCCAATTAATGCGAGTGCACCGCCCGGGGCCCTGCCTGCCTGCCAAGCGACCTCCCCAAGGTGTCGCCGTCTCCTTCGCTGCCTGTCGTGTCGACACAGCGCCGTTTTGACAGTGAATCAGTGAACGCTTTTGCTAGTCTCTCTCTCTCTCTCTCTCTCTCTCTCTCTCTCTCTCTCTCTCTCTCTCTCTCTCTCTCTCTCTCTCTCTCTCTCTCTCTCTCTCTCTCTCTCTCTCTCTCTCTCTCTCTCTCCAGGGGAACTCTTCCTGCCGTGAATTCAGTCGGGCAGCGAGTCTGCGCGCTGCCGCCGCTTTTTACATGAGAATGTTATGCACTTTTGTTCACGGCGGCAGCAGGCCCTGCCCTGCGCCGCTCCCCGCGAGTCAATGGGAATCATGCGGAATCATGCCCTTGTTGCCGCCTTGCTGCTGCCGCCCTGCTGCCCCGCTTCCGCATCGGAAACTCTTCATTCAGTTCCCTGCTGGCCGCCCGGCCCGGCCCGGCGGTGCCACATGTTCACACGAGAAGAGATGGAAAAGGCCGTATTAATCTATTCCGCCCGATCTGCCGATAATGGAATGAATTATTTCGTTTGCTCCGTGCCGTGGGATGCGAAGACCCGTTCGGGCTAGTGGTAACAGGAGGAAACAACGAAGCCATAATTCCGGGTTCGATCCCACCCGTCCAACAAAATATTTTGGTGGGCAGGCTGACTTCTGTTGGAGTAGTGGTTACAGTAGAAAACAACGAGGTGAAAAGTCCGGGTTCGGTCCCACCCGTCCGACCTAGATTTTTGGCGACTGACAACGACGACGACAAGAACATCGCCGTCTGGGAAGCGGGCAGCCAGCGTTGACGAGTCGACTCCAATCAACAGACCGTCGCCTGCCGCGCACCGTGGGACCCCAGGGCCCGAGGCACCCAGAGGCAGCTGTGGCGAGCCAGAGATGGTCATGGGCGCCGTCGGAGCCTGCGCTCCACGACACGACGTCGTCGTCGTCGCCCTGGGCGGCCGGCCAAAATTAAATTATTACTTTGTCGCCACCGGCTGCACGCCAGCGCAGCGGCCAGCGCACCATAACCTCATTTTTCAACCGCGGGGCGGACCGGCAGACGCTGCAGCAACAGCGGCCAACAGGTCGCTCTGTCTCTCTCGCACTCACGGGGCGTTGCGCTGCGGTGCGAGAGAGACAGCCGCCTGCTCATCCTGCGTCCAAGGGGAGGGGCTCAAGCGGAGCTAGGCGCGGCACAGAGCGCGATTGTTCCCAAACGCAGACCGCTCGGCGAGAACTATCCCGTGAGTGAGTGGCGGCTGGGCGCTGCATATGCCGGCCGGGCATATGGGTATGACCTTGCTGGCATATTGTCTACTGCACACACACTTTGTGGGTGCTTGTGTTTGAGCAAGCGCTGGTGTGTGTGTGTGTGTGTGTGTGTTTTGTTTGTTTTGCAGTGTGTTTGCTGGACGAATCATACAGTGGTTTATCGCGAGTGGCAGTGACCATGGTGACCATGTGGCGAGGCGGCGCGGCACTGACCGCCACTCTCTCGAGCGTCACGACCTGCTGGCGGTACCAGCGCCGTCGGTACACTCACCCCAAAAAAAAACTTTCTACCATTATTATTGATTTAATTTTTTATGAATGGCGCTGTCCATGTGTGTCTGTGTGTAAAGCGGGTGGGGCGATGCGGTGAAGGCCGCCTCCCCCTCCATGCGTGGCGCATCGGACTTCCGTCCGTCAACGACGAGGGGAGAGAGAGAGAGAGAGAGAGAGAGAGAGAGAGAGAGAGAGAGAGAGAGAGAGAGAGAGAGAGAGGGAGAGGGAGAGAGAGGGAGAGAGAGAGACAATCGCTAATTAAAGACGCCCACACCAGCGTCTGGACGGCGGCCAGGAATAGTGACGAAAGCCACCTGGGCGCCTTTCTTTTTTTCAGACAAGTCCCGAGCGTTTTGCCGCGTCAAATTTTCTCGCCATAAGTCAGTTTATTCTGTCCGGCGAGGGTGCGTTCTGCATCGAGCGCCGCGGTCAGGGTCGTCCGGCCGGTGTTTGGGAACGAACCCGAATCACCGGGTCAGACGGATGCACAATTCTGCCTCAAGGTGTCGGGCCTCATCAGGAGCACGGCCGCCGCTGTTTTTGTGTTGTTTTTTTCCTGTGTGTGCCTCACTAATTACTCATTAAGTAAAGAAGAGAAAAGACACACACACGCGCAGCGTGCGTGGCCACTGCCAGTCGGTGCAAGGACTCTCACCCTGTTATGGATCACAATTTAGGGCGACGAAGCTTGTCCCGGCCGAGCCGAGCCGAGCCGAGCCGAGCCGAGCCGGGCCCAGTTCTTGATCGATGGTGGGTCCATCCTTTAGGCGATCCTTTCGGCTCAAGGCGATCGCCAAACGCGGAGGTAAGACCCCGCTGTCGCTAGCAACAGCAACCTTGCACACATCCTACTGCCCGCGGCGGGGTACCGACCAGTCAGCCGCTTTTCGGACGTCGCTCCACTAACTACACCCGGGTTCAAATGCCCCCCCCCCCCGCCCCTTTTTTTTCGCATCTGCGGCTCTATGATTGCCTCAACGACACGGTGAGCATGCTGCGGCGGCCACTCCACTCCGGGACGACACTGCCCTTGATGGCCGCGGTGAAGGCGGCCACACTGCGCACCCGAAGGCGCCCGAAGACGCTCCGAGCGCACCCGAAGGCGTCCGAAGACGCAAGCTTAGCGAAGGCGAGAGACACGGTGGCAAGGCCACCACCGCAAGTAAGGCCTGATAGTGATGAGCATAATCCAGCAGCGAGTGCAGGGGGCGCATCGAGTCGCACTCTCCAGCCGCTCTTCCGCGGGCCCCCTCCACTGCAATCTGCATCGCCGTGTGTGTGTGTGTGTGTGTGTGTGTGTGTGTGTGTGTGTGTGTGTGTGTGTGTGCGCGCGTGCGCGTGTGTCTGGACGGAGGGGGCGCACACCGCTGCTGGCTTCATAATTCGGATTGATGCGTGATATTCGCGCGAAACGTGAAAACAAAAGACTTCGGCGCGCGCGGCCGCCGGTCCGCCCTGGCGGCAGCGCGCGCTAACACACACACACACGCACGCGCGTGCACGCACACACACACACGGACGCCAAGGTTGGCCTATTGTTTGGTAATGCAGTCCGACGCAGGCCGACGACGGCGACGTGCCCAAGTCGCACCCTCGACACCCATACCGCACACTTTTACCTCAGTTTGCGCCGCGAGCGGCTGGAAATATGTGTTTGTGTGAGCGTGTGTGAGTGAGTGAGCGACCGCAGCACGTGCGTGCGTTGCTGCGTGCACCACGCCTTGGAACCGGTCGGTCGCGCGACAGATTGGTACGATCGCCGCGTCACCGCGTCGCCGCGCGTCGCCAGGTCGTCGGGTTGTCGCTCGCATTGTGTCTGTGTGTGTGTGTGTGTGTGCACCGTGTCATTTGGCGACAGACCGACAAATGAGTGCCGTTTGCCTCCATTGTCTGTGTGTGTGTGTGTGTGTGTGTGAGTGTGTTCAGAGAGAGAGAGAGAGAGAGAGAGAGAGAGAGAGAGAGAGAGAGAGAGAGAGAGAGACAGACAGAGACAGAGACAGAGAGAGAAAGAGAGAGAGAGAGAGAGAGAGAGAGAGAGAGAGAGAGAGAGAGAGAGAGAGAGAGAGAGAGAGAGAGAGAGAGAGAGAGGCCTGCGGGGTAGGCAGTGCCGTGTTGTGTTGCCTACCCTGCAAGGCGCCTCCTGCTCGCAGACGGAGGCCTGTTTTAATTTGTCTCTTTCCACCTTCTTTTCTACAAAGGAAACAAAAAATTAAAAAAAGAAAAAGAAACGAAGGTGTGGTCCGTCCGCTCGGTGACAGTCGCGCGGGGTGACGTCATCGTCGGATGAGACGCGGCAGTGCCTATAAAACAAGCGAGCGGCTCCCAGGGCAGGAAGGGGACGGGGCTGGCACGCCGCGGACCTGGTTAGCGAAGGTCACGCGTCTTCTTGCCTCTCGCCGGCGTTTAGGACCAACAAGGCGTGGCGGGGCGGGGCGGGGCGGGGCGGGTCGTAGGTCAGCAAGCAGAGGTCCGGTCCGAGGCGCGCGCGGTTCAGGGTCAGGCATAGGCAGCGACTCTGGCTGCGGACATGATATGCTACCTTTACCGGCGTCCGTTCCGCTCGCACGGACTGGCACAGGCAAACTCTGGCCCGGCATCGCCGCCACCGGTAGCCATTCACAAACACGCATTAATATTATCCGAATAGTATGCGACCCCAGCAGCCTACCAGCAGGGGAGCGAAATCAGATCTGCATCGGCGAACCGGTCGGTTGGTCAGTTTTTGCGACTCATTTACGACAGCAAACAGTAATCGTCATATTTTGAGATGAGAAACCGGGTCTTGCACCTGCACGCTGTGATTTGCTTCGCTTGATGATGGGGAAAAGATGCCTTGAACGTCTTAGATTTTCAAACCAGCTCACCAGTGCACCAATTGCATGCCATAAAACAAATTAAATATATTTATAAATATAAATATATAAATATATAAAAAAATAAATATAATAAAAAAAATATAAAATATAAATATTTTTTAAAATTACGTTACATCCATTTTCACGACCTCACAACAATAAAACCTGTTCTTCTTGTTGCTTGTGCTCATCCTCATACGCATCACACATCCCAATCCCATTCCGCGGCGGCCGGGCCACAGCCATGGCGTCACACGGCGACCCGGGCAGGCAGGCAGGCAGGCAGGCAGGCCGCACCTCGTATGCAAGCCAGCCTCTTTCCTGTAATACCAACGGGGTCGCCTCTTCTGGCCCATCGCAGACCTCCGGCCGGTCTGTCGAGTTGCGTCGTTCTTCGCAACGCGTTTCTGCCGCGGCGGCCAGGCACCAGGCAGGCAGCCAGGCAGCCAGCCAGGCAGCCAGGCACCTGGCAGGTCGCTGTGTGCTCATCGCGCAGGCCGCCTGCCCAGCCGCCAGCCTCGCTCGAAAAGAACCTCCTTCCCCTTCGCGGCGGATTCGAGGCTTCAAAGACGCGGGTGATATACGGGATGCTCCCCTGAAAACAATCGGCGTGTGTGTGTGTGTGTGTGTGTGTGTGTGTGTGTGTGTGTGTGTGTGTGTGTGTGTGTGATATGCCAACACACACACGTACGTACGTACACACACGCGCACACTATCGGTCAGGTGGAGTCGTGGGTCCCGAACAAGTGGTAATTATTTTGGACTTTGTGTCTCGTTGGTCCGAAGATGAAAAGACTTATGTAGGGAGGCGAGAGCGAGGCAACCGACTCGGCGTGGCTCTGCCCGGCCATTTGTTGGCATGAGGAACCTCGACGGGAATCGCAAGGAAAAACACATTGCCATAGCGAGGTTAAATGGCCCGGAGTTCATCCTTCTCGAATCCGGGATGAAAAAATAGGAATCTAGATCAGCCGAGGTGACCTCTCATCGCGTTTATTTTTGTTTCCGATTTTTCTTTGCAGAATCGCTTTAAATTAATCACCTTGTCAGCCGAAGACCCCGCGGTATAAAATTTAGTAAATTCCGCGTTATACTCTTTCACGCACGCTTGGCTGTACGCCTTGAGCTACGCTCTGTGCGCTGCCATTTTTGTACTGTAATCACTTGAATTATTGCTTTTCAGAGCATCCAATCGGAACAAGAAAAAAATAGTTTAATTTTTTTTCGTGGCTCCCATTAGAGCAGTGAGTAATGGACGACGAGACCCTGATTTCGGTCTCCTTGCCGTGTGACGGGCCGTTTAGGCTGATATTGAAAAGGGGATTCCGTCGGCCTGTCTGGCGTCCCTGCCAACAGTGCCTGTGAATGTGTCATCTGCGTTGCCGCGTAATGCCCGTAATGGATAATGCCAGGCGGGACCACAGTGCAACCACCACACCGCCCCGGCCTTCCTGCCGCGCACCGCGACCGACCGTGCGTGAGATTTCCATCAAACCGCGAGCGAGCGAGCGACTGGCGCGGGTTCGAGACCTGCTATCGCCATCGCTCGCCACGATTGTTTTTTGTTTTTGTTTGTTTTTTGGTTGCGTTGTGTCGGCAGCACAATGCGCACTGTGACGCCGTGCCATCCCTCCGTCGCACCCCACCAATGGAGAGCTCTCCGAACGAACAATCCATTGGTGGGGTCACACGTTCGGTTCGAGTCGCATTTACCGACTCTGGAGCTCAACACGCGTCCAGAGTATTGGCCGCCTGCGCCGCTCTTCTGGCCCACTGCGGTCTGCCTTCCGCGCTCCCACGCGCCAGTCGAAGACACCCCGGGCGGCGGTAAGTCAGAGAGTGCGGCTCAAGGGCGCGGAGGGGCGGGGCGGGGCGGGGCGGGGTGGTCCGGGGCGTCTAAGCGGCGGGTCGCGCGGTTTGCGTGTGTCCTGCGAAAGGCCACAACCAGAGCCGCGCCGGTCGGCCGTCAGGAGCAGGCCGCGCGCAGGTTGACCGCGCTATGGGAAGAAGGCTATACGGAGAAAGCAAGAAAAAAATATTAACAAAAAAAAAAAAGGTTTGACTTTTGCGTGCAACCCACTACTCGCTGACAACTGCCCGATTTAATAAGCGGACTGGCTGTCGGATTCAGGGCCCCGCCGCCCCCCTAGTGACGCCCCTGGCAGTGGGAGGACGCCAGCGCGCCGGCGGACTGGAACACCTTGGAGGTGTCCAGACGCGCAGCGCAGCGCACGGTGGCAGTGATGGCATAAATCCCCCGCGGAAAGTGGTCCGATTTTCAAGAAGATAGCATTCGTCGGATCAAATACCGACAGGATTTTCCAGGCGCTGGCGATCGTGTTAAACTAAAAATAAATTTAAAAAAATAGAACTCTACACCCCCTCCCCAGTCTTAATGGGGAGGCCTCCTGCTTTACTTCGGTGTTCGGGATGGGAACCGGTGCTATCAGGTAACTGGGGTTAATCCGATCCAGCGACTTCGATATCGTACGCCGGGGGACCCAGTAGGACCCGAGCCGCCGACACGGCCCAACATGGGCAGAGTAGAGTAAGGCAGAGACGATAGAGAGACAGAGAAAGAAAGAAAGAGAGAGTAGTTTTGGGAGCTTTTGTTTGCGCAGGCTGGTCGGTACCCAAATGGTACACCCGCTGTCCGGCGCTCCCAGACCCGAACATGCAGTCAGTGGGCCAGCTTCAAAGGACTTATCAACTCCATCCGACGAATCGGAATGGACCCACTCGCGACCAATCTCGAGTGGCTGGCTCGATCGGGGATCGAACCAGTGCCGAGGCCAATCCGCCGAAGCGGACTGCTTTTTAGACACCCGGGTGTAATGGCCTGGATTGAGCCTAGACCACTACACCACCCTGACTTGCACGTCTGCCGTGTGTTTGACGACGGGTTTGAGTCGCAGTGGGAGGAAGCCAGTCGAAAAATGAAAGGATATTTGGGGATTCGATCCCCGGACCTTGTGGTCAGGGTCGGACGCCTTCACTCTCTCAGCCACCACGGCTCATGTCCGACGCCGGTTGAAGCGGGCTCTTGACGTGACAATGAGCAGCGGTCAGAGAAAAAAGTTGTGAAGTAATAAGATTTGAACCACCGATCCTCATACCGGTTAACCAACGCGTCCACACCTCCATCCACCACGGCACATGATGGTCAGCGCGAGTTGCCACGGCTAAAGCACACTGGGGGAGACAATGAAAAAAAAAAAAAAAATGTTGGTAGTTGAACCTGGGACCGTGGTCCACGGGGATTTCCTCGCAAGACAACTGTAGAGACTTGCCGGGACCTTGCGGAGACTGCCTGCCGCAGGTATAGCTCAATGTCCCCGACGCCAACCCGAGCGTCAACCACCATTAGTGGCCGTGGTAGCCGTAAAAATCGCGCATTTTGTGAAAGAAGCATGAATTTTTGCACACACGTTCTTAAAGGCCTAATGAACGGTTTTGTCCGTGTTCTTTTTGATTTTAACGGCCCGTTCACCCTAAACCGTTCAATTCGTACAAATTGAACACAATTAGTTGACTGCGTGTTAATTGAGCTATTAAGTCGTGCGAAGCGACTTTTTCATACAAGTCGATGGTGCTGAACACGAATCAAAGCTCGGACAGGTGATCCGAACACTTTTGAACACTCTTTTTGAACATTTTCGTACATTTTTGTGCATTTTGCCGAAGCGCTTTTCAAGCGCCGTAAACGTGCAGCTAAGCCATTGCTTTTCATCTAGAGCCTTCAGCCACACTTTACCAGACGTACATGAACAGGTGGGGCACGTGTACGAGTGTGTTTCGAACGCTGTTTGGAACACCGGGTTGAACAAAACGTAGGTTTGTCGGAAACAAGCGTTCTGCGCGTCGATTCAATGTGAAACGGGCACGCTGATGACGAATCTGCACTCGAAAATAGTGTTTGTGTACTCTGGAACGAGCTGCAACCTGTTCCGAACACTGAATGGAACACCGACTTGAACAAACAGTAGATTTATCGAGGGGAAGCGTTCTGCGAGTCAATTTAAAGTGAAACGGGCACGCTGATGACGAATATGCACTCGGAAATTGAGTTTGTGTATTCTGGAAAGAGCTGCAACCTGACGGTGCTGCCATCGTCAATTTTCTTCCGCCCCGCCACTGTGACACTTTTCGGGAGTACGGCGACAAGGTTCTAGGTTACATTACAAGTCAAGCTGCCTTGCTGAATGCAGGGCGGGTAGACGTAGCTTGGGATCAATATTTTGAAGGAAGCCTAGTACGAGGGAAGATAGAGGGGCTGGCATAAGGCGGCAGGTACTTCCCCGTGGTAAGCTTAGTCAAAGTTTGGTTAGACAAGATTTTATTTACCCTATCTCGTTACTACTCCATTATTTCTCTTTCCAAAGCCACTCTCCCTACAAATTGGCAAACGTTTCTCCGCCATTCTAAAAACAAGGAGGAACTTTTTGCCTTTCTGGCATCCCTCCTGGTCCAGCACAACTCGACTGAAACAAAGCTAAAAGTCCTCACAAATGTCGGAGGTGTCATAAAGGGCAATGCTTATGTCGTGTCATGTCTCATTAGCACTTCCTGCGCAGCCATGGAAGAAGCCGATGGGAGAATGATTTTACATGTTGCCGACATGATCAAGAGTGGCATAAAAGATATTTTGATTCGTACTGTAGACACAGATATCGTTGTGCTGGCAGTCTCATTTTACCACAAAATGAGTGAACAAGGACTCGAAACACTGTGGTTAAAACTCGGTACCGGCGCTAATGTGAAATACTATGCAGCCCATGAAATAGCAAAGGTCCTTGGTGAGGAAAAGTCGGTGGCGTTGCGTGGCTTCCATGCGTTTACAGGCTGTGACGAAGTGTCATACATGGCAAGCAAGGGAAAACGGACAACGTGGAATGCGTGGAACGCTTTCAATGATGTAACAAAAGCGTTCTTCGCATTATCACACCCACTCGACTGCCTTTCAGACGATGTATTTGACCTCCTGGAGAAGTATACTGTACGTCTCTACGATGTAAAAACAAAGGAGTCAAACGTGAATGCGGTTCGACGGGACCTGTACGATGGTGTGAGGAGGCTGACAACAATACCTCCTACTAGAAATGCCCTACATCAACATGCTTTGCGGGCGGCCTATCAGGCAGGGCAAACCTGGGGTCAAGCGGATTTGCCAAATCCGTCTGAAAATGACCCAACTAAGTGGGGATGGATCATGGAAAAGGGGGAGGATGGGAGTGACAACTTAGTGCCACTGTGGTCAACGCTCCCAGACATATGGGAAAAATGCCAGCTAAAAAAGAAGTGCCACTGCAAAAAGATGTGCAGCGTGACAAAGTGCCCCTGTAAAATTGCAGGCTTGCCATGCAAAGTAGACTGCCGATGCCGAGGAGCCTGCTGCCAGCCACCTCCAAGGTACTTTACAGTTTCACAAGCTTAGATGGTAAATCAAGTGTAAGAGACACTGATCGATTTTTGTCCGGTAGCAGCAGCCCCTCAAAAGAACAGATGGTGGACGACCCCCCCATTCCCCTGGATGAAAATGGATTCCCCCTTGCATAAGTATTGCTTCGTTACAGTACTATTAAAATATCATTGGAGTCGAAACATTGTGCTTAGATTCGTCATCACCGTGGCCGTTGCACATTGAATCGACGTGCAGAACGCCTCTTTTCGATAAACCTACCGTTTGTTCAAGTCAGTGTTCCAGTCAGTGTTCGGAACAGGTTGCAGCTCTTTCCAGAATACACAAACTCAATTTCCGAGTGCATATTCGTCATCAGCGTGCCCGTTTCACTTTAAATTGACTCGCAGAACGCTTCCCCTCGATAAATCTACTGTTTGTTCAAGTCGGTGTTCCATTCAGTGTTCGGAACAGGTTGCAGCTCGTTCCAGAGTACACAAACACTATTTTCGAGTGCAGATTCGTCATCAGCGTGCCCGTTTCACATTGAATCGACGCGCAGAACGCTTGTTTCCGACAAACCTACGTTTTGTTCAACCCGGTGTTCCAAACAGCGTTCGAAACACACTCGTACACGTGCCCCACCTGTTCATGTACGTCTGGTAAAGTGTGGCTGAAGGCTCTAGATGAAAAGCAATGGCTTAGCTGCACGTTTACGGCGCTTGAAAAGCGCTTCGGCAAAATGCACAAAAATGTACGAAAATGTTCAAAAAGAGTGTTCAAAAGTGTTCGGATCACCTGTCCGAGCTTTGATTCGTGTTCAGCACCATCGACTTGTATGAAAAAGTCGCTTCGCACGACTTAATAGCTCAATTAACACGCAGTCAACTAATTGTGTTCAATTTGTACGAATTGAACGGTTTAGGGTGAACGGGCCGTTAAAATCAAAAAGAACACGGACAAAACCGTTCATTAGGCCTTTAAGAACGTGTGTGCAAAAATTCATGCTTCTTTCACAAAATGCGCGATTTTTATGAAATTTGCCGTGTACCACGGCCACTACATGCCGCACTGTCCTCTCTAGCCAACAAAATACCAGGGCCCAGCTTAGAGTTGTGTTTCAGGACGTCGGCGTACAGTTGATTTGACTTAACCTTTTTTTTTTTCCTTTCAACGTGCACCCGACGGACAAACACCATGACGAAGGCGACAATGTCGAGACAAGTGCGCGACCCATCCGTGCAAATAATTCCCCCAGCGGCAATTCGCCGACCAGGCCGGTGCAACGTCGCGTACTTGTGCCAAACCGCGCGACTGATCTGATGATTCGGTGCTCACGGCTATTAGCCTCGGTGAAAAGCGCGTGCCCGATGGGAGATAACCAGTCAGGGATGCTAATGCGCGCGAGGCTAGCTTTTGCAGCCTTGCGTTTGAAACGTGTGCGGTTACATCGCGGAATAATCGATCGATGCACGGTAGGCCAGCCCGTGTCTCGAAGGGCGGTCAGGTGATTCGAGTTCTCTGTGTGTCTCGGCCGTCCTGCGCGTTGTGGCTGCGTCCGAGACACCTGCCGCGCCTCGCCCACGCCGCCCTGGGCCCCGGCCGCGCAACGCCGTGAGAACATCCTCCTTTCTCCGGCTGCCTCCGAATCGGCCGGCCGGCCGCTCCGTCCCCGCCGGTAACGTAACGGTTGCCTGGCAACGTGCGCGGACCAATCCGCGACCACGGACCGCGCGTGCCAACGGCTGGGCTAAACAGCCATGGCTTTCGCAGAGTGCCGTGAGGAGCACCCACGCCGCACAGTGGGCCAGGCGGTCAAACTCCCGGACTCGTTTTGAGCTCCTCCTGGTACTCGACTTTAACGCGTGACCCCACCAATGGATTCCTCGTTCGGAGAGCAATCCATTGGTGGGGTCACACGTTCGGTTCGAGTCCCATTTAGCGAGCCCGGAGCGCCCGCAGAACGGGAGGTAGGCCATCCCGCAACGCACGCCGGTTCGACGGCACCGCCGGCACCGCCCACTGTGCGTGCAGGCGCTCGGTGAGTCATGCTGCCGTGCGACACTGCAAGTCCGCTGACCCGCGTGGCGGCCCGCCAGGCCTGGCCCAGCGAGCGACCCACTTTGGGCTGCGGATTATGGCGAATGGAACGCTCGCAGGGCTTCCGTTGCCCCCCCCCCTCTCCTCCCCCCCTCCGCCACGCCGCGCAACGCACCATCATGCCGCTTCACGAGCGTGTTTTGCCAATGCGCGCCCAGCGTGAGTCACACAGTGCGTTGTCTTGCGTGTGTTCCGGGAGCCCGCCGCGCACGCCGTCGTCTCGCTCATTGTACGCCGCGGTAATGACTGCTGCACAGGGAACGAAAATCAGAGTGATTGAGACTCTCTCTGTCTTCTTCTTTTTTTTTTTCCTTTCACGGTTTCCATCACGCGGGGCGCATCGTCACGAGAGGGATGCCCGCGAGCGCCGCTCGACCGGCGGCCCACTGTGCGGCCCCAGCCACGCCACTGGGATGCTCTGTTCTCTCCGTTTTGAAGCGTCTTCTTCTGGATTCGTTGCATGCCGCGCTGTCAAAACATAATGTTGTAGTGCGGTAACAAGGCAACGAGGCTCGCTAGAACCGGAACATCTCATTCTCTATACTCGTAATCGAGCCATCGCCTTCTCCTTCTCCTCCTCGCGCTGCGCACAGTGGGTCAGAGGACCGTTGAGGCGGCCAAAATTCTACACGCGTTTTGAGCTCCAAAGTCGCTTAATGGGACCCGAAATCGAACGTGTGACCCCACCAATGGATTGCTCTCCGAACGAGGAATCCACTGATGGTAAGGTCACACGTTCGGTTCGAGCGACTCTGGAGCTCAAAACGTGTCCTCAACGGTCTCCTGACCCACTGTGCTGCGCCTCGAAAAATCCTTCCGAGTCGTCACGCTGACGTGGGCGGGGTGTGTCGCGTATAAAGTTTCGACTGCGCCCCGGAGCCATTGCTCCGCGGAGAAAGCACTGTATTCCCGTCGTGTGTGTCATTTTCGGGGAGCGGCCGAGGCGCGGGGAAAGGGCGAAAGGGTTATATGGCGAGCGGGTCAGGGCGTCACCCACTGAGGGGGGCAGGGCACGAGCTCTCCACGGGTGGGGCTCAGTGCTAGCCTCTGTGTGTGTGTGTGTGTGTGTGTGTGTGTGTGTGTCACAAAGAAAAATGGAGCGGCGTGAAATTGTCTGGCGCGCGTGTGTCTGTCTTGCGCATGCCCTGCCGCGCTGGCTGCAACGAATTAGTTCCCCTCCTCTCAAACGCGTCTCCCTCCGCGAAGTTCTTCTCCTTCTCCTTCTTCTTCAACTTCCCCCCTCTGCGTCAACTTCCGCTACTCCTCTTTCTCCTTCGTGTTGTTCATTCCGTTGTCGTGCGTGGTTTATGCGGGGCGGCGTGTGCCCCACGTGGAGTGCAGGGCCTACGCTAGGGCCGCAGGGAAGCGGGATTTAGAGCGCAGGCCGGTGGGAGTCGTCGTGCTACTCAAACGGCCGAACCGCAGCACCGCACGACGCGGTGAAGCGCGGCAACAAAAGACAATGGGCCACTCTCCTCGTCTCCCTCACTTCCCTTCGTCTCCTCTCTCTCTCTCTCTCTCTCTCTCTCTCTCTCTCTCTCTCTCTCTCTCTCTCTCTCTCTCTCTCTCTCTCTCTCTCTCTCTCTCTCCCTCCCCCTTTTTTTCCCGTCTGGTCCTGCATGAAGTCCTCCTGAAGCGGCAGCGGATTGCCCCACCGACCGAACTGTCGAGTGGCTGGTTCAAATGCCGCGGAAATTGGCTTTTTGACTTGCGTACGGCTGAAACCACTCTCCGGCATGTAAAAATTTTACAAAAAAGAAAAAAAAAACACGACAAAAATATTTTGGCGGGTTTTGAACCCGGATTGTTTTCAAGGCACTACCGTTACCTGACACTCGAGCCGACTGAGCCACGCGACCACACAAGCCAGTCGCAATAAAAGCTGATCCGTTCTCATTTGCATCCGATCGTTGTCATTTCCCAACTCCCCCAAATATTTTTCCCCCCAACGTGGACAGTCGTAATTAAAGTTGCCAGTGTGTGTTTGTGTGTGTGTGTGTGTTGGCCGGGTCAAGTTGAGGCTGTGTGCCGCGCGACCGCACCGCGGTTCCGCCATAACGCAACACCGCCCACGCCGCACGAGTGCCGCCACCGGGAGGAAGGGGGGAGAGGGGGAGGGGCGAGAATCCAATCACGCCAAAGTTGTCCAGTGGGTGATGGTGTAGGACCCGGCGGCATGCAGGGTCATCACATGCCGTTCCTCACGGAGTCGCTCACGGGGCACGCGCTAAACCTGCTCGGGTCGGGGAGGCGGCGGTGGGCCGCACGCCGCGCAGGCGGGCAGCAGTGTCGAAAAGGAAATATTAATATTGGGTTGCCTCACGGGAGGGGGATTCGCGGTGGCGCTACGATACGCTACGCGGACCCGCACGGCAGCCCGAACATGCCATGCGTTTAATCATGCGAGCGAGCGGCGGAACTGACACCTGACGCGGAAGATCAGACTCCTCCCTCTCGACGAATGCCATCCAATCCACTAGTTTCCGTTGCTTTGTTCTTGTTGTCGTCGTCGTTGTTGTTGTTTGCATAATTATTTGTTGAAGCTGACAAATTTTTTTTTACAATGACAACGAATGCACCATGCTGTATGACACGCAAGAAACGATGATGAATTATGGACTATCGGGTCCGTGGAAAAAATAAAAATCTGTTAGCTCGATATGTCGTCTGCTTGCCTACTTTCATCGCGTGTTCCGGCAGAGACAGCCGCGCGCCTAGATTTGTCCGGCCAACAGAAGTCGCCCGGTGTGTCCTCTCTCTGTCGTGGAACCAGATATGGCGCTGTTTCCCGCCGCTATGACAAATCGGTGCGCGCTGGCCTGCTCCCCGGCGAGCGCGGGTCTTTCGCTTTCTTGCTGGTGTGTGTGTGTGTGTGTGTGTGTGTGTGTGTGTGTGTGTGTGTGTGTGTGTGTGTGTGTGTGTGTGGCGTGCCCGCCACTGCAATACCTGATTTGGTTATCTAGCGATAAGGCCGCCCACGCAAGGACCAGGACAGTGAGGCAACGCGTCAGTCCGGCCCATTGACCACCGGCGGCGGGACGCGCTGGGAGGTGGCCGGCCGGTCCGGCCCACTGTGCCGTCTCTCTGTCTCTCTCGCAGCCCGGCGGGACGCCCCACGAACGCGAGAGAGACAGACTGACAGAGCACACGAAGCGCGCACTGCTGAGCCTGCAGCGCGGCGGTGGCGCCCTGATCTCGGTGATGAAGTGTCAATCAGCTTTGCACAACCACGTCATCGTCACTCATTCTAGCCGTGCATTTTATTATTGCTCGATTTGTTTTGCTCGTTTTTGCCCGGGGCAGGCAAGATTGCAACTGTCCCGTTCCGAAAAACAGCACCAACGAAAGAACATCAGGGGGAGTGCCGCGAACTTGAAAAATAAATTCGAGGCCCGCCTTTCTGCTCTCGCTCGGTGCCGTGTATTCGACCGAACAGAGGGGACTGGGTTCGAGCCCCACTGCAGCCACCTGCTTTCCGTTTCGCCGCTTCGGTTTTTGTCGGCCGCTTTGAAGCGAAACCCGCAAACATCTCGGCGACGCGGCGCTGCGGCTGGCCCACTGTGCGGTGCGCGCCGTCAGTGTCGCGTGCCTCATCGGCTGCTCGTCCATCATCCTCTGTCTCGCGGGGACGCCTCGCCGCCGCCGCCGCGTTGCAGCGCAGCGGCCGTACTTTTATTACTGCACGGAAGTGGCGCATAATGCTCTTCACGGAAAACGAGATGTCAGCCCGCGGCGACGCGCACCACGCCACACGGCCCAAAGTGGGGAGCGCGTTGGGCCCTGGCCGGCCCACGGTGACGCTGTCTGCTCCGTGTCCGCTGGTGGCCGCCCCACGTGTCCGCCCCGGTCTGCTACCCATATGGTTCCATGTCCCACAAAGTGTGAAGGAGACGTTTCAACACCATCGGCCGGCCACCATCTCCCTCGCGGTGGCCGTTTTTACCGTCCCGCTCCAGCGACCGCCGCCGCTGCCTCCGCCGCTGCCACCGTCTATATGGCTGGCGGCGGCTATCGTCGTGTTCCTTTATCACCGGCCATCTCATCACGAGAGTCGAAAACTGACGAAAGACGCGCACCGCCGCTGTTTTTTTTTTTTTTTTACTGCCGTTTGGTTGCAGCGCCGAGGAATATTCATCAATTCCCCCGATCCGTGTCTGGCGCGGCCCGCTGACCCACTGTGCGGCCCACTGTGCGGGCGATCCAGAGCGACCTGTCGGAACGGCCGGAGCGGAGCGAAGGTGTAAGACAAGAAGGGAGCAAGCGCATTTTTCCTATCAACCTGGACGGTTGTCTTTGAGATGACCTCCTGGAGAGGGTGCATCCTGGAGAGGCTGCGTCCTGGACAGGATTCGTCCTGATGTGACCCGGAGTGGCTCCACCCCGGCGATGACCCGGAGAAGGGTCGTCCTCGGCGGGACGGCGGCGGCGGCGGCGGCGGCGACGCGGAAGCGTGGGCCGTCTCGCCGCAAGCCTTTTCCAGACGACTCCAGCTGCCACCGGGGCTGCCTCCGCGGCCGCCCTTTTCTCCAGTTAACGGGAGCGGCGAGCCCTCGCACGCAGCCGCCCGCCCGACACTATAAATCAGCGCCGGCCGTTACGCCGCGTGAGTGACGGACACGCAAATCGGCCGGTAGTGCACCTCCACCATTAATTGTCCCGCGATGCAGTAATGAGCCGCGAATCCGAAAACACGACCGCCATCCATCTACGCGCGATGACGCCCCGGGGCACGGTCGGATGGACGTGGTTCCGCCAGTAGTAAGGACGGCCCTTTGTTACTGATGAAATTTGGGGTCCCCATACTGGGATGTGCTGCAGGGAACTACTCTAAACTGAATGTCCGCCTTCTTGGGCGGGCCTAGGCCTAACCCAGCCTAAGACCGCAGCCGTTACTGTTGGGTTGATGCCCTGAAGAAAATGTTAGAACGGTGTGCGAAATACGGCGGATGTAACAATGGGAGGTCTATACTACTTCGCTCCGCGAACAGACTATACACGAGTTTTGTGGCGACGATAAAGAGTCAGTTTGTAGCAAGGAGCCGCCTTAGCGAGGGCGGAGGTACCAACTTCTCTGATCCTGCTGCAGTACGCGCCAAACTACCTGGAAGGGAGACATCATGATTTCAGCATCCCATTCCTCGCCTCGTTTAATTAGGGGCTCCGCACGGCTCAGAGTCCATCTGTCTCTCTCGCGCCCGTGGCCCTCTCGCGGGGTGCGAGGGAGACGGCACCAGCGCGTGACCCGCGGATGAGCAGGCTGTTAAAGGTGGCAGTTACAGTGGGGTAATCCCAGCGGGTTGTTTGAGCCTCCCCGGTCCCTGCTGCTTTGAGCACACAGTGGACGCATTTTCTGCTCGCTGCTCAGTGGTTTCGACACCGCCGCCGACCAACTAGTGCAGCGGTGGGTATCTCGGATGGAAAATCTGGTCCACGTCCATCATGCCGTTTGGAATAGCCGTAAATACAACGAGGTCGCCGTCAAAAGATTATTTTGCGCCTGGAAAGGGACTAACGAAATTCGTGCTCAGAAGATCGATCCAACGACGTGCCGCGAAGCGAAAGACTTTGCCGAGACACCGTTGCGGCTAGGGTGTCCCTACACCGGCAAACAGACCTGATGATGCACATGTCACGGAAATTACTTACAGCGCCGCACTCCGCAGCCATTGTCCATTGTGTGTGCCCACCCGCGGCCACCCGGCCATTGCTCATCAGCGAGTGTCACTGGGAGACGGGCAGCCGCGGTCGCCGGGGCCGCTGGCTGGCCCACAGTGTGGCGTTAGCTAGCGTTGGCTGCTGGTGTTAAGCGTCGCCATTCTTCTCTACCGCGCGTTTCAAGACAGTGCGGCGACCAACTTTGTAATTTTCGTTCGGCTCGGTTCGTCTTTTCGCCGCTGTGCTGATCTTTCCGTCGCCGCCGCCGAGTGTACGGGCTCTCGGCCCCTCCTCGACTGGGTCGTCGCCAGGCGGACGATAACGTGTTTTTTGTAAGGCTTTTAGAGGGTATGTCTTAGCGCATCGCCCCGCGTTGTAAATCAAGCCTCCGTCTCCGCCTTCCAGGCGACAGCGACAGCGTACTTTCGTCGCGATGTGAGGAGGACTTTATCCTTCACCCAACAGAAATACGGAAAAAAAAATTAAAAAATTGCAAAGTTGTCAAACTTAACGTCAATTTTTTAAAAAAATGATTATCGATTTAAAAAAATATCTGTGAAAATACGCCTTTGTCTAAGCTTCTTGTGTAGGATCGTACATCCCAAATGAGTCGTCATCGTCCACTGAATGGACTCACGCATTATAATTATTTCTAGACAATGCCGCGCGCGATTGGCAATCAATAAACCGGATCCTCTCGGACCCCACAGACAGACACACACACACTCACACCACCACCACCACACAACACTCGTTTCTCAAGCGCGCCCCTGTTCGCACACTTGTCAACCGTTGTCGAAATGACGTAGAATCTCAGCGACGGCCCATCGTTTACTTAAAGTTCCTCCTAGTCGGACCTGTTCCCCGTCGGGTGGCTCCTCTGCCGCAGCCTCCCCCCCCCCTCACCTTTCCACACCCATTTTTGGCCCCGCTCCAGGCCGCCGCACACGCGCATCTCGGGAAGAGAATCATCGCGTGTTGCAAGGCCAATTTCACAGGCAATTCCAAATAATGTGTGTTTACTGCATTTGTCACAGAAATTCGCTGCCGGTGTCGGTCGATGCGAGGGGCGCGCCAGTCGTTTGGCTTCCATGCCTCCGCGGCGAGGCCGTGTCGACGGCGGGCACAATAGACGGAGCAATATCATTTGATACAAACATAAAATAACCGTTCCGACGGGGAAAACTCGTTGGGCGGCAGCCACGTTCAGGATCAGGATGTATGCTTGCGGCGAAAACAACTTATTTCTGCAAATAACTATTTTTTTTCCCCGCAGACCTCGAGGACCAGCATTTTGACAAACGGCCGCGGCTCATGCAGTGGCGGCTGCGGTCGGATGAGTCGGATGTCGGTCTGCAATGAGCCATCAGCGATCAGCGGCACTTTCTCCGCAAAATCGGCCCTCTCCCTCTCCCACTCGCCTTTTGTTCGTCATTGTCTCTCTCCCTCTACGTCGCGTCATCGGAGGCGGAGGAGGAGAAGGGAGGAGAGAGGAAGGTTTGGCGGTACTCTGGCTATGAGTGCGCTTCGAGTGAGATGAATGGGAGAGGCGGTCGGTCGCGATGATCTATCATCAGGCCGATGCAGCAGGAACGCACAATACGACCTTTCTTCTTCTTCGTCTCCTCCTCCTCCTCCTCCTCCTCCTTCTTCTTACGTCTCCTCCTCCTTCTTGTTCTTCTTCGTCTGCTTTTCCTTCTTCTTGTTCTTCTTCTTCTTCTTTTGGAAACGCATTTAGCCTGTGACCCAGCAGCCTTTAATGTAATACGAGGATTATTATGTTGTCGGCTTGCGGGTTACAGGTTCTGCAGGTGCCCCCCGCGCGCGCGATCGGGCCAACCTCTTGCCTTTATTTTTGTTTTCTCGGGTCGCTTGTACGGAATCCGAATTTACCACTGGCCGGCTGGTGACGCTTCAGAGCTGCCACCTCGTTTTATCTTCGTTCCTCTTTGTCGGTGTCGTCCCTTTCCGCCGGGAGTCCTCGGCTGCGTCCGGGACGAGCAACGCTTGCCACGCAGCCCTTCGCGGAGGAGGCTCTCGGAAAGGGGGGGGGGGGGGGTTACGTCAGGATGCCGCGCGAAGACGCCGCACGAGGCGTGAAGGGCGGCGGGGAGGAGGGGGGCCTTCTGACCTTTGCGGCGCCGGGGCCCCGGTTGGGCAGGACGGGACGGGCCCTGCACCGTACCGGCACGGGGGCGTGGCGGGGCGTGGTGAGGCGTGGCGGGGCGCGGCGGGGCGGGGCGTCATGCATTCATAGAGCATTCCGATCTGAACGGCGACTCGTTGCAGCCCGGCCGTTTATTATATTTCACGGTGACAGCTTTTTATAGGACGCACTCATATTTCCGCGCCGCGTTTTGCGGCGGTGAAAGCCACGTGCGTTCGGCCGGTGCCGGGGTTCGAACCCGGGTCTCGTGCATGCCGCGGATTCCGTGGATGCCGCGCTGCTGGTTACGCGAGGGCCGCGGGCCGCGGGCCGTCGGCTCACCGTCACACCGTCTCACCTAAACGCGGCGTAACCCGGGCGCTAAGCGTAACAGGGCGTCGGCGGATGATCGGCGCGGCCGGTGGAAAGGTCGCGCCACTGTGAGGGGTTCGCCACCGCATAGTGGGACGCGCGGTGGCACGGACACTGCCTGGGACTGGCCGGGAAGGCACCTGTTGTTGTCATTGTGGCGAATAAGGGTTATGACGGCGGCGCCCGTGTCGCAAGCCGTCCACCCTCCGGTCAGCAGGGCGGCACCACACATCGTCGTGTCCGCTGTGCAGGTACAGGCAGCAGCAGAAGCGCTTCGGCCGGGTCGAGGGCCCACTCCGGACTCGGGGCGCGCAAAACGTCGCGCAAGCGCACGCCTGCTGAGGATCAGCTGGGTCTTTGTGGCGCTTCATACCGGCTAAGCGTGCAGTTTGTGGACGCGTCTTCTGCTACCGAGTGCACAACTGTGCAGTGACAGCTTGACGACCGTCAAGTCATGTACTGCAAGCCTCCATGGGCCGCAGCAGCAGTGCATGGCGACGAGCACGCAGCGGTTGCAAAAGAAACCGTAGGGACACACGTGCTCGCAACGGATACGCCGCACTCGCGTTAACAGACTCATGCGGTGTTTCGGAACGCGCTGGTCGCCGCATTCCGGGTCAAAAGCGGAACGACAAAGTCCCCTTTCCTGAAGTGAAGAGGACTCCCGTCGTCCCAGTTATCGGGGGATTCCTCAATGCAACCGACGGGTGTGTCAGAGCGGTGAGCAGTCGAGTGGCATCGTGAATAGTGGTAAAGCAACTCACACACTCACCCACTCACACACACACACACACACACACACACACGCACACGGCGCGGAGGCTGACCAGCCGCGGCGCCGCCGGGTGGCAACTCTAGCAGAGCCCCCTGGGGCTCGGAGTGGCCAGGCCAGCCGCGCTGCAGGCCGGCGGTATGATGTCAGCGGGGTCACCGGAGTGGTCCCGTCCCTGTGGGCCCCGCCGGCCCTGCCCCCTCTCAGCTGCATCCCCGACACAAGTGTGTCAGTGCGACCATCTCCCGCCCCCTCCCCGCCCCCCCGGCACCCGGTGGAGGGGGCGGCGCGTCTTCTCGGCGCCCCCACCCCGCCCCCACCCCGCCCCCCCGTGGCGGTGCCCGGGCTGGGACAATGCCGCGACTCGGACCTCGCATTCACCACACAGCTCCCAGGGAGTGAACACGACGCCATGAGGAATACCATCCACTTTATCGGTGAGTCCGGATGCCCTGAGTGTTTGTGAGTGTGAGTGCGCCCGCCCGTGGGTGCTTCGCGACGGCGACGCTCGCTCGGGGCCCTCTAGTGCGTGCAAGTCTCCACGCTCTCCGGTCACTCGTGCGTTGAAGTCACTCGGGACTTCAACTTGCACACCGGGAAACGTTTGAATTTTGTCGCTGGAGTCGTTGTCGAATCTTTTTGGAAAATCGAGCTGACTGTGGACAGCGCATCCTTACCGCGAGAGAGTAGAGTGAGTCCCCTTCCCGCATTAGAAAGAGCGCCCTCAAGGTCCCGCAGTCTCCGATCAAGGCAGTACCGACCGACTCCACTCCGAGCAAAACCGCTATTTTCGCCAGTCGACCATAATTTTTCAATATTTCGTCAATGATTACATTCCGACTCACTTCGCCCTTTCGACCGCCTGTGGCGCAACGCGACTGCGGCCTCTCGAAACTAAACTAAAAATAATGGGACTTATCTCCTGAGGACACAACGTTTACATAATGGGACTGAGCCTTACCTTGTGTGTACGTCTTCACCTGTGTCTGTGTGTGCGCGTGTGCGTGCGTGTGTGTGTGTGTGTGTGTGAGAGAGAGAGAGAGAGAGTGACAGAGTGTGAGTGCTTGTAGCCGCATCGTGATACTCCGTCATCCTTACGCGCTTCACGGCAGTCGTCACCTGAAGCCACAGCCCCAGACTGGACCCCAAATGGATTACGCCTCAAGACCAAATAGTGCAAGCAGTCAAGTGCCGTGCGACGGCGCCACCACAGTGCATCAAGCTAGTGCCGCCGTGACAGTGACTTGTGCCGCATCTGGATTACGTGTGGACATCGTGCGTGTGTGCGCGGGTGAGAGAGAGAGAGAGAGAGAGAGAGAGAGAGAGAGAGAGAGAGAGAGAGAGAGAGAGAGAGAGAGAGCATTGCATGTGTGTGTGTGTGTGTGTGTGTCCTCCCCGCACCACTCTGCGAAGAAGACGTCCGCGGACACGATGATTGCTGGACTCCAGCCGCTGGAGGACGCGAAGGCGACGAACGGACGGACGAGCGGCGCTGTGGAGTCGCTGACGAAACCGATCGGAGTGGCTGCACTCGGCGTGGACGACGGACGGACGACTCTGGCGTGCCGCGGCGGCCACCATTCGCCAGGCCCTTCGGGAGACCGCGTCCTTGCGGAATCCCAGCGGCTCAATCTAGTTGCAAAACAAGAATTTTTTTTTATAATCACACAATTTTATTTTTAACTGAAAAAAAAGTCTTGGTTTGTACGCGATTGCCTTTACTGTAAGACCAGAGTAAAAAGTGGAACTTTGTCGCAATCGTCGGGTTGGCCCCACCAAGTGATAGGTAGCGAAAACCAGATCGAAAAATGCGACTGGGAAGCTGGTATTTGAACCCGGGACCTTTGCTCACCGTCGCGGCGCTATGGCTCTATTGGCATTGTGGATGGTCATGGCTGTGCGATTGCGACGGTGCGATACCGGTCGCCTCGCCCCGCGAGCCCCGCTGCCCCATCGTCCCACGGTGTGGCGCCAAGCACCAACCTGCAAAATTACACAGCTCTCGTTAGTTTCTATCGGATTTTTTTTTTTCACTGAAAATTTGCTATGTAATTTTGGCGCAATCAGTTTGGTATTGTGTCCAAAAACCCGTTACGTTTTTCTCTGCGTGTGATAGTTTTCAAAGGTGTAGAGGAGCTCTATCCGGTAGGACGATCTGATTTGTTGTTGTTGTTATTATATCACGGGTCGTCCCGACTGAGCCGCCCCCGATTTTCTCTCTTTCTTCCTCCCTCGGAGATTACGCGAAGAACTGTCTCATCGCGGCCCACGCGGCTGCCAGTCAGAGAGAGAGACAGAGAGAGAGAAAGAGAGAGAAGCGGCGTCGGGTGGCATATCGGAAAGCATCGTGTCGTCATATGGGTCGGCCCGGGCCAGGCGACCCGGGAGAGAGTGAGAGAGAGAGACAGCTCGCTGCGTGGGAGGGAGAGGGAGCGGCCGGACCCGCAGGAACAGGCCGTTAAGACGAGCGACGTTTTCGGGGAAACGCGTAAGCCGCGCCGCGCGCCGCGGTTTACGAAATTTCGCTCGTCCTCTCCTTTTTCAACGAAACCCGCAAAGCGCATAAAGCGAACCACTCCGATTCTGGCCGTACAAGAGGTGTGCGACCGTCGGCAGGGCACAGTGGGCTGTCTCGTCGGCAGGGTGGCCCCGCTGCGGTCTGCGGCCAGGGGTTACGCGTGTCCAGGACCAGTATGGGCATTGCAACGCTTCCGCCACAGGAAATGGGATTAATCTGTCTCCCCGTTTTTGTTTCGTATTTTTGTTTATTTTTTTTTTTCAACACTCAGTGGCAAGGCTATTTAGGGATGGCGGTATTTCATCTCTCGAGATAATAACTAGCATCAATAATTAAGTTGCTGCTTGATGGGTGCAAAGGAAATGAAAGAGAGAGAGAGAGAGAGAGAGAGAGAGAGAGAGAGAGAGAGAGAGAGAGAGAGAGAGAGAGAGAGAGAGAGAGAGAGAGAGCAAGTCATGGGTCTTTTGGTAGGACGATGCGTCGGTGCCCGCCATCCCTGGCGCGTCCCCGCCGAGTGGCGCGGAGCCATGGCAGAGCGGCGAGTGCGCACAGCGAAACACACAATCGAACTGGCCACGTTTTGTTGCGACAGGCGGCGACAAACCGCTCTCTGATTGGTCACGTTACCGCCGGCCCGTTCTTGACCCTATCCGAGCCCATCTTTACCTCATTGCAGTGCAGAGGGTTAACAGTGCGGCAATTTGCTCCGTCCGATTTGTTGCTCGAACGATACAGCCTCGCGCGACTGTAACCTGCGGGATGCGGTCGACGAGCTGCTCCCGTTAAGAACCGCTAATCCTCCAATCGCTCCTTCCTCAGCAGTCCTCTGTCCTTCTGCACCGGCTGTCCTTGTCCAGAGATCGCTTCTCCAGCTACTATTTTTTTCCCCCTGGACTACCTTCTCCAGCTGCCATAATTTTTCTCCAAATACTCCTTCTCCAGCTGCTATTTTTCTCCAGGCATCATTCTCCAAGACAATCTTCTCCAGGTTTTACCCTCTCATTCCGATTGCACCTCCAGCACCTTACCCGGCCTAGAGATGATCCTCCTCCAGTGTACTCACTCCAGCGGTCACTGCAACCTGATCATGTGCGGCTGGGCCGGCCACACGTGTCTACCATCATTACCCACCTTTCCCCTTCTTTGGCTGTGCACACACAAACAAACACAGTCTCTCACACACACACACACACAAACACACACACACACACACACACACACACACACACACAGAGTCACGCTGTTACGTGTCGGCGTCACGCACGCGCATCCTCATTACCACGTCTTGTAAAGTGCCCTCAAGGATTAAACGGCTTTAAATTTCCAGGAAAGCGGCGCTGTCTGGCCGCTCTGAAAACAACCTATTGAGGTGTCACAAAATTAGATTGTTTTTACCCATCATTTTCTCTATTTACCTATCATTTTAAAATGTTACGATTAAAAAAAAAACTGGGATTTTTTGTAATTTTTTTTTTTTAAATCTTGCTGTTTCTTCCGGCCTTGATTCCGGCTAAGCGGGCGGGCGTTGCACAGTGGGCCGATTCGGTGGCGCGGGGAACCAGGGGAACTAACCGGGGGAGCCCTTCCAGTGCTCCAGTTTGTGGGAACGGCCGCGGGGGTTCCCTCGGGACGAGGAACAGCAGCGCGCACGCCGCGGGACGCGGGGAGGGACGCACACTCACGTGATGCAACCGGCCCGCACCTGCCTGCTTGCCGTACATCTTGTCATTCCCCCATGCCTCACTTCTTGCGCTTCTCCACGGGAAAGTAGTTGTTTGTCGTTCAAATACTAAGCCTCACGTCTCACTATTTTCGTCCTGTTGCCCCCTTCATTTTTTTTTTTGGGGGGGGGGGTTTCACTGCAGAGACTCGGGGAGGCTGCTCTGCCAAACTCGAGTGCGCCGGTGTTGCCTATCCCCTGTTTCGCAGGCGCTGCGACCAAGGAAAAAAAAAAGTTGTTGCTTTTTTTTGTTGTTGTGAAGACGAGGCCTGTGTGTGATCATGTCTGTCTGCCTGCCCGTCTGTCCGGCCGGCTCACGACATGGTACACGGCGCACGCATCCCCAGCAGACGACGCGGGGAGGCGCCGACCGTGCGATGCCAGCTGGCTGTGTGATTGACCAATTTGGAGCGATGCTCGCGTAGCGGCGAGCACGACTAGTAATGCAGAATAAACCTTATTTCCCAATAACAAAGGCGCTTGATTTTTGAGTGCAATCGTTATTTCTTAAAAAGTTTTTCTGCAGAATCGTTAGTTGTTGGTTTCTTTTTTCTTAATTTTCCCCTTTTTTCGTCGGTTACGGCTTTTACTATGATTGCGCGCCCCTCCCCTCCCGTTGCAAAGCCCCCCGGGCATGGCCAATAATACAGGGCGGCGGCGTCACGACGGAGGTTCGATGTTCGATAGTGAAAGTGCTCGTCGGTCCCTCGCAATAACTTGCTGATAAAGCTATGAGCAGATGCCCCGACGACGTTTTAGTTTTTGGTCGCCAACCTCGTCCGCCGCCCTCCTACTGGCAGTGCACGCCCTTTCTATTCCACGCTGAATTTTAAGTAGCTGCTTTTATGTTGCTTCGCGAAAGCAGTGCGATTGTGGCGAGTTTTGAATAATGCCGGCTGTTTCTGCTTCTGTCACTGATACTATAGTGATCCCGCGCTGCTTAAGTACCCCCCTCCCCCTCCCCCCTCCCCCCTCTTTCCCGTGACCGTCGTGTGGGTCAGTGGGCGAGTTCTCGCGTCTCATGGGAACGAGCCAATGCCTCTGTCTAGGGTTACTCAACCATGCCTCTCTCTCTCTCTCTCTCTCTCTCTCTCTCTCTCTCTCTCTCTCTCTCTCTCTCTCTCTCTCTCTCTCTCTCTTTCTCTCTCTCTCTCTCTCCCTCCCACGGTGGGGCTCTAATTGAGCGGTGACTATGCACGAGGCGTTCGCGGAACGGACCCGGCAGGAATTTCGATTTATCGAATTGGCAGTTGGCAGTCCCGCCGCATTGCCGTGCCTGGCGTTGCCTGGCGTCGCCTGGCGTTGCCCGATCGGGCGATGCCTCATTTGCTTTGGACCAATAAGGAAGCTGCTTCCAACCCTTTGGCCCCGCCCGGCCTGCCCGCGCTTGCCTGCCCGGCCGGGCGAGGGCTGTTGAAGGCGATGGCGGAAGTCCGGGGCGCACGCAGCGATGTTCGATATCCACCTCGACAGGTGGTACCGAGGCATCGATTGTGTTTCGATTGTACAGTCGCGCGATGTGGCGCGGCGGGGGGCTGTCCTGCCGGCGATGCCATCGACTTGCACCCAATAAAGTGTAGCACCGCGGGGGGCGGCAAGGCGCGTTCATCCGATTCATTGACAATCACGCCCCGCGTTTGACTCGGGAAAAATTGGGGCGGAGGGGGGGGGGATGCGGTCTCTCAGGGCGACTCGAATATGTCGCTCTTCGTTAAAAGAAAAATACCTTTTTAAATTCTCATAAAAAGAGATGAAAGAGATGAAACAAGTTGCTCATCACGAAAAAATCCCAAAAAATCCACTTTCTAAAAACGTGTTTTTTTTTTCTGCTTGCTCGTTATGTTGTCGTTTTTTCGGTCCAGCTTATCGCGAATGCACGGCGGGAGTGTAAATCTCTGCGTTACACTCCTTTCCGCCGTAAGTCTCGCCTCCCGGTCGCACGATATCTTCCCTATCACCTGCAAGGCAACAGAATGGGTGCTCAAAGCGCGCCACCTATAACCCTCTGCGGCTTTCTCCGTGCCCGTGTGTGTGTGTGTGTGTGTCCGTCCGTCTGCTAGTGTCTGTGTGTGCGTCTGAGGCGACGTTTTTCGCGCCCGCTTTTGTTCGGCGTTATGACGCATTCGTGCACCACGCGAGATGCGCCACTGCGAAGCGATATATCGACGACGTATCGAAAAAAAAAAAAAAAGAAACAACCCGCGGCTCAAATTTGTTTTGGTTTCTCTCCATCTCGTTTCGACGCGGTTATTCAATAGTTCCGCCGAGGGTGAAAAGGGGGAGGGGGGAGGAGTTCTACGAACATGATACTGCGATTCGGGACGACAGATGGCGGCGCCGAGAAAGACACTACAAGGATCGCTCCATCGTAATTACGAACTCATATCTATCTCTCTCTCTGCCGTCGTGAAAGGTGTCTGGCCTTACTACTGTCGGGTCGGGATGAGTCTTGCAGTCTTTTGCGGCAACCGGCGTGCTGCCTGCCAGCCCTGCCTGCCTGCCAGCCAGCCCCGCCAGCAGGGCCGCGCCGCCGCCACCTGATTCACATTCGGATCGGGATTGGGCAACGGCCGGGCCAATGCGGGAGAAGGGAAAACAAGTGTCGGCCTACTTATTGCAAGTGTGAATGTGAATGTGAGTGTGTGATGAGCAAGGACTCTTCTCTCTCTTTCCCTCCCTCTCTGCTCCTCCTAGCTCGCTGCCGCCGCGCGGCTTCCAAAGCATGCCGCTCACACCCGCCTTGCCCCGGCTGGAATCTGGCAGCCAATCACATCTCATTCATGCATTTTTCTTTTCCTGGTCCTGGCCGTCTTTGCAAGTTAAGCCACTTTGACGCCACAGCACGCGCGCGCCCCAGTCAGCAGGCTCATCCCAAGCGGGGCGCCTAGAGAGAGAGAGAGAGAGAGAGAGAGAGAGAGAGAGAGAGAGAGAGAGAGAGAGAGAGAGAGAGAGAGAGAGAGAGAGAGCGAGCAACGCCTTCCGAAAGACATGCGTGGACGCGGCGCTCTACCCGACATGGCTCAACGCGTGCTGCGTGCGTTACGTGAACCGGGCCGAGCCACCGTGGGTTAGGTCAGGGAAGCCGAGGATGCGCCGACGGCGTGGCGACAGCGAGGGGCTGATTAGTGGCTCGCTAACGAGGGCCCCGCCCCGCCCCGCCCCGCCCCGCCCCGCGAGCATCGCACGTCTCATTTGGCGGCGCATTAACTTCGACACGCGCCTCACGGCACGGTGGTCCTTCCGCTTCATGTGGAGTAGCGGGTGGGGACTCTCGGGCGGTCTAAGGCCAGACTAATAAAAATTAAAACCCTTCCTGAGTCACCACCGCGAGCCAAGCGCCCGCCGACACAAAAATTTGGCCGATTCCCCGGGACAGACTGTCGAAAATGACGACTGGGTGTCGAACCAAGGTCCCCCGGCCTCGGAGTTCGACGCCTCTGCGCTCTCGGCCACCATGAGATCTTGAATAGCGGTGCCTTCGACAGGCTGTACATGGGCTGTATCCGTACGGAGTGCGTGACGCCCCGCGAGTGCGACAGAGACGGAAAGCAATGGGCCTGCAGCGCTGCGGGGGAGTGCCGTGCCTCAATTATGGCAACGAAGCAGGCACGCCCAGCCCACCCTAGCAGCCTGAGTGGCTGCACTGTAAGCGCCTTGTGTTCACAGTGTAGGAGAGAGCGTTTAAGCGATTAGTTTGAGTGCAAAAGCGCCGCGCAGGCAGACGCAGCGCGGCACACCCACAAGCCGTTGCCATGGCAGACGAGCTAACGAATTGAGTAACGCCCCGTTAAAGTAAACTGCGCCTTTTTTTATTTATTACTGAAACACAATATCCCATTTTGAGGTCACGTTAAAATCGTCTTGACTTTCTGGAGGTCCCTGGGAACTCCTTCCTCGCCAACGGCAGACCCCTTTGCTTTCTCAGGGAGCATAAGCCTCGATTAACAATGCCGGAAAGTACTCTCTCTCATTCTCTCTCTCTCTCTCTCTCTCTCTCTCTCTCTCTCTCTCTCTCTCTCTCTCTCTCTCTCTCTCTCTCTCTCTCTCTCTCTCTCTCTCTCTCTGTCGGCGCTGCGATCTGTCAATGAATTGAAGACGTCGTTTGCGTTCACACTTTACGGCTTGCCACGGGCGGAATGGCTGACTATCGTATTTCCCGCCGCAGACGTCCTCGTGGCGTCTGTCTGTCTATCTGTCTGTCTGTCTGTCTGTCTGTCTGTCCGCCCGTCCGCTGTTCGATGGCATCGCTGAACCGCTCAACTCGAGCCCAGCGTCTGGCGGGACGCTGAGACGAGACGCAGCCAAGGTGACGGGCCCACTGTGCGGCCGAGCAAACCTGGAAACTATTAATTTGTCATCCTCCGGTCTCAATGTCAGTGATCAATCACCACTCCAGCCGCTGAAACAAAAAAAGAAAAGAAAGGAAAAACTGTCGAGGACGAGCAGCGAAACAAATACCGTAGGATTTGGCGCCAGGGTCGCCAACTCCGTCTCTGCGCAGGATATCATTATGAGAGAGAGAGAGAGAGAGAGAGAGAGAGAGAGAGAGAGAGAGAGAGAGAGAGAGAGAGAGAGACAGAGAGAGAGAGAGACAGAGAGACAGAGAGACAGAGAGACAGAGACTGTTCGGAAGCAGTCTGCAGGGCTCCCCGTTGAGACCAAGTGTTAACTACATGACCGTTGTGGCGGCGCAACATCGTCGGGGGTCCCGTAATGGCAGTTACGTGTGTGCGTGTGTTGATTGTGTGTTGCCCCTGCGTGTGTGTGTGTGTGTGTGTGTGCGTCTGTGTGTGTCTTTGTGTGCATTTCTCGGGGGAGAACGACCTTCCTATTGTGCCTTGTTTGTCTTGATCTCCGGATGATCTTCCTCCAGCGTGCGTGTCTTGATGACCATTGTGGGCAGTGGATGGGGGTGAGGACGACGACAACGTCGTGGTCTAGGAGAGCGAGGCAGAGAGAGGGAGAGAGAAAGAGGGGGAGGCGTGTTTTCCGCGTGCGATAAATCAGGCGCCACTCTTCCAGGAGATTTCTTCGTAACCCGCACCGGAACAAAAGAATGGATAAGCGGCGGTCGAGGCGAGGCGCCGCCGCTGCTTTCGGAACGGCTCGCCGCCCCGCCCGAGCTGGCAGCGGCCGGCCGCCCCGCGAGTGCGAGAGAGTGAGACTCTGTTTGCGGAACTCGTCGCTGAAAAGAGCAGAGGGCGCTGCTCGACTGGCGGCCCGGGGGGCGAATCCCAATGACGATCTGAATCTGGTTATGCCGACGATAAGCCGAGCCAGCAAGCCGAGCCCTCGAAGCTGGAGAAAGAAAGAGCCTAGACGTTATGTGTCAGCCGAACCGAAAACGTATACGACGCGCCAGCGGCTCGCTTTCACGCCGGTACGCTTCCTCGGCGGCACCGCCAGCCGACATTTATTTTATCTGACCATCAGCGTCCTGTGCCGTCGCGAAACACCGCGTCCAAAAAACGCGTTGCGCGCGCGAGGACGGTGAGGACGGCGAGGACGGCGTCGACGGCCTGCCCCGTGGCTCCGCGCCGCCACGTTGCGACGTGTCTCTCTTGCGCTTTGAGGCTCTGAGGCTCTGCGGCCCATGTGCTAATTGCGGCGCCCAGACATTCTCTCACGAGAACAGTTGCAAGTAGATGGCGGCGGTGGCGGGCTCGCCGGCCGGGCGGCGCACAGTGGGTTAGAAGACCGGCGCAGGTGGCCAAAACTCTAGACGCGTTTTGAGCTCCGGAGTCGCTAAATGGGACTCGAAGCGAACGTGTGACCCCATTAATGGATTGCTCTCCGAAAGAAGAATCCATTAGTGGAGTCACACGTTCTGTTCGGGTCCTATTTAGTAACTCTGTAGCTCAATGTCCCCGAAAATGGGTGCCGTGGTCCACGGTGGACGGCGTGTTGGCGTACTCCGCGAGGCGCGCGCTTCCTCGTGGCGACGACGGCGACGTTGTGCAACGCGGCGGTGGCGTGCCGATCGCCGGGCCGACACCCTGGTGGGCTGGCTGACGGGCAGCGTGCCGACGGCACGGGTTGGAGGCTGTAAACCCAGTTCACGCGGGGCTGTCGCCTCGTCGCTGCCGTCCGTCCCCGCCACCCTCCTCATCCGCGCCCTCTCGATCCTCGGCGACCTCGTCCGCCGCGCCTTCACACTCACCCCCATCCGCGTCCTCTGCCTTCCCGGTTCGGCGCCGCGCTCGTGCTGCCCCTAGACCAGCCACACCCCACCACACCCCGACCCAGCGCCCACCGCCGCCGCGGCGGTAGCGGCAGTGGTGCCGCGCTCCGTTCCCACGCTCTCGGACGGGGCAGGAGGCAGGCGGAGATACCGGCCGGGGAGCGCTGCCGGCCGTGCTGCTGCTGCGCTGCTAGTCCCGCACACTGCATCAGTGACGTCACCGACTTGCTCAATCTGGCGGAGGTTATGTTGCGATCGAAGACCCCGCGTGGCACCGCGTGGCTGCGGCTGGCTCGGGTCTCCTTAACCTTTCTCACAGGCTTCGAGGCTCCGCTATCCATACAGTGCAGGCCGCGCCGCCTACAAGTCGCGCTGCCCAATTTGCTAACCTCTTTTTGTTGTTTGTGTGCAGGTGAGTGCCGCTGCAGGCTGCGACGCCGCGCCCGCTGCGCCGCCGTCCACGGATGAGTAACCTACAGCTACACCGTCTAACGGCAGCCATAACGCTTGCGGATTTTTTTTTTTATTACCTTTAAAAAAAAATCTGTGCTTAAAAAGATGGGAATTTGGTTGCAATCCGAAAACAATGCGGTATCCAATTAATTTTTGATGACAAAAAATGGCAGTGAGAGCTGTACTTGAACCCTGTGCCGTCGGGTTCGCTGGCGAGGTCGATACTAACGCGGCCACGCCGTATGCCGCTACGCTGTGCTTGCCTCTCTAGGCACGCACGCCGGGCCTTCACGTCACTTCTCTCGTCACGTCTCGTCACGTCGCGTCACCGCCCCCAACTACCGCAAAGGGTTTTTCCTCTTGATGCGCTCGTTTGCGCCCACGGCAGCGCGGCGTGGGCGTGCGCAATTGTCTCCGAAACTGGACCGCCGCGCTCCGTGGGTTGACGGCGGCCGCGTCGCTCCCTCTCTCTCGCACCTCCGCGAGGCTCGCCGTGAGCGCGAGAGAGACAGGACGACGCTAAGTCGGGGAGCAGGCCGAGCCCAGCGCCCTCGGACTGCTCCTTTCATGCTCTTTTTTTTTCTCGCTAGTTTGCGTTGGCCGCGGCGGCGTGTGGCGGCCAGGTGAAATCCTTTCAAGTGCGGCGCAAGGCGGCGGCGGCGGGGAAGAACTAAATGGAACAAAACGACGCGGGCTAACAGGGAAGCGTGAGGCGGCATGCGGTGGCCGTGCTGGGCAATGGGTGCTTGCTGGGCTTGCTCTTCTCGTCGGGGGAACGCGACGGGAATTTTACAGCGATGGACTTTACTGGCGGACGGGCGGAACGCCGCTCGTCGGGATGCAAACGAAACGCGTGCACCTGCAGGTCGCCGTGGAGGAGCCAGTGTCCGGGAGCTGCCTGACTGCCGATGCACAGTGGGATGCAGGACGTGCTCGCCCGGACTTACAACGGCGGCCACGTGTTCAGAATGTCCTCGAACGCGGCCGGCAGGTGGCGGTGCACTGCAAACGGCACTGCAGCGGCCCCTCCAGCCGGGTGTTGCATCTCCAGAGATGGCTGCGGCTTGGAGCGACGCGACACAAGCGCTCCTTCTTAATTGTCTTTTCCTGGTCCTTTCGATTTAAATAGCGTCAACCGAGCCGCTTCGCTGCTAGTGGCGGGTTACGGCGTTCATGCGCGACCGTTTCCTGGCCGGCCCATCTGCCTGTCGACTTGATGGACGGCGAGGCGGTCCTCGGAACCGGACCCGCGGCCCGAGTCGCAGCCAAAGCCAGCCAAAGCCAGATTAGCGTTCGCCCAAGGTCTTGCGCACCTCTGCTCGGCCCGCCGCCCTTCCCTGACCTCCGCCGGCCTCTGCGGGCCTCTGCCTTGCGACATGGAATGGATACACATGTCGCATTCGACACATATCAATGAGGGACGCAGTGACGCAAACGCGGACCCGGGTACGCGTTGCGTGTGCCGTTCTAACAAGGAGGCTTCGCTCATTGAATCCGTCATCCCGTTGTGAGTATCGGGCCAAGTCAACGAGCCTGAGAACTATTAAGAAAAATAGCGCATTGGGTGGACTTGAACCCGGGAACCACAGCGCCGGACACCATGCAATGGTGCGCGCATACCAATTTATAGCAAAAACCAAAAAATAAGTATGTACTATGAGAGGATTCGAACCCGGGTCTCTTGCGCCCCGGCGCACGCCCCGGGCCACGCGGCTACTGATTCCTGCTTATCTAGTTTATCTGAACCGCCCGCCCCTTGCCGCGGAATCTGAATGAGACGCGCGCTTCAGTGCCTCAGCGCTTTAGTCCTTTGGTTGGCGCACTGTTTCCACACCCCGTGAATACACATGTGACCCATTTCACGTGCTGGAGCTGTGCGACCGGTCCCCCCCCCCCTTCCCCTCCTTCTGAGATCGTCTTCCCTTCCCCTCCCCTCCTCTCCCGCTCATCCTTTCCCCTTCATTCAAGCCGCTCACCTCGCGCGTCGACGCGCGCTGCCGACTGTCTCTGTCTCTCTCGCACCCACGAGGCGATCCGTAGGTTCAACGCATTGGTGGCGGCTGTGGGTAATTGCAGTGTCGTTGGCAGTGCTGTGGGGTTCATCTCCCAAACGAGCGGGGCGGGGCGGGGCGGGGCGGGGCGCGGCGCCCATGATGCTCTTGACGCTGGTGGCGCCTCCACGCGGCGGCCATCGGCGGCTCGCGCCCCGATTACACGAGACCAACTAAATTGAGTAACGTTACGCTGAGGTCAAGTTGAGTACCACGCCGCCGCCGGGCCCTCTTCTGTCCGCTCGCCTGTCTGTCTGTCTGTCTGCTAATAACAGGCCGAAAAAATAAAGGCATATAGGGCGGCGTGCTTAGGTGGCTGCTGCTGCCGCTCGAGTGGGCGCGACGCTTCAAAGAGGAGTGGCTGCCGCCGCGGCGCCTTGGAGCACCGCGTCAGCGCCCCGGGACGTCTTGACGGCGGCCCGTCAGGCGGGGCCGAGTCACACGTCGAGAACGCCGTTCATTCGCTCTTAAAATTTCAGTCATTGCTCTCTTTTCGTTAGCATAAATTCGATTCGACGTCGTAGTGGGTTGCGGGCGTCCGGGGTTCAAATACTGCCCCGGCGACGCCCCTTTTTTTTCCAGCGTGCTGCCCGCTTTGGACCTTTAGGCGCGCGGGACGCGAGAGACGCCGCGGCGACGCGACGTCGGGGAGGAGACGGGCGAGCCCAGGCGAGCCGCGGCCGCGGCCGTCCAACGCCCTTGGCCGGCGATAGAGCGAGCGAGGGAGAGGCGGCCCGGGACCGGGCGGGACGCCGCCGCGCCACACTGCACGCAACATTCAGATTCGGATTGGCGGCGGACGGCCGAGGCGGCCAAGTGGAGCGAACCGAACCGCAATCGGAGCCCCGAAAGGCAACCGAAGGGGCGCTAATGGCACGACAAAGTGCCTGAACAAACCGCAGCAAAGGCGAGGTAAAGCGCGGCGGCGAACACACACACACAGAGAGAGAGAGAGAGAGAGAGAGAGAGAGAGAGAGAGAGAGAGAGAGAGAGAGAGAGAGAGAGAGAGAGAGAGAAGCTATGTTGTCCGGGCATTTTGTTAACCTGTCGTCGCGGACTTGATGTGCTTCTTCCCCGCCTGCGGCTTCCCCTTTGTTCGCCACCTTTTCCTGCCCCCCTCCCCCTCCCCTCGGCGGCTGATAACGGGCGGCTGGACGCTCGGACGCCGCGCTCGGCGGCGCAGATCGCTCGCCGCCCAAAGGTCGTGGCACAAGAAGCGCCCGGCCGGAATGCGCCAAGGACGCGGCCGGCACGATTATTGTCTTCTTCTTCGTCTTCTTCTTCTTCTTCTTTACCGATACCCGCCCCCACCCCCCTCCACCCCGAAAATGCTGAGTGCAGGCACACAGATGGTCGACTTGCAAATGCGTTCGCAGATGGCGGCAGGCAGACCCCTAATGAAGCGTGCAGCGATATTGGTTCGTCGTTTTTGTCTGGGCCGCGGGCATCGCGTGCATCGCATCGCCTTTCACAATCCCATGAGGCTCGGTGCGGTCATCCCGGCATCACCGTGTGCGTCGTCTGTCTGTCTCACGGCGGACAGGGGTCCAGGAAGCCAGACTCTGCCGTCATGTTCCTCGAAAAAAAAAAAAATGACCAGGGAGAGACGCAAATTTGTCATCCGCGCACCACGCCATTGTTCCGTGGAGCGCTACCTTTATTTCCAGAAACAAAAACAAAAACATAAAAAAATGTCGGGCAGACAGCGCTCAGCCGAGTTGGATAGAAAGTTTATTCAATTCCCATCTTTTTTTATAGACTTATATTTGTCGCGGGGCGGAGCAGTAATCTGTGCAGCCTGGTCTTTCTTTTTCCTGCGGAGCAGCTAGCGGCAGGCGGACAGCGCGCGTACGCATAATCTGCGAATTCCCTCCGCCACCTGCAAATTGCGCTGTGGAGAGAGAGAGAGAGAGAGAGAGAGAGAGAGAGAGAGAGAGAGAGAGAGAGAGAGAGAGAGAGAGAGAGAGAGAGAGAGACACGCGTTCGGAGTCGGCCGGCTGCTGTGTGCACTACCTCCCCGAAGGCCTGCTCATAATAACGCATCAGGCGAGGCACCGCACCACCGTAAGGATGCGCCGGGAATGCCGTTGTGCAACTCAAACTGCGGGCCGCGAGTCGGGTCATCTCCGACACGGGCCGAAGCGAGGCGGCGAGGCGAGGCGCATGCGCGGCCAGACCGTCGTCGTAAAACGCGACGCGTCACACACAGCGCGCTCAGGGTTCGTCTCCACGCTGACTCTGCCGCACTCAGGGGGCGTCCCGTTGGGATGCGACAGAGAGAGAGATCGACTCTTCGGAATGAGCCCGGCTGCGCAGCATGTGAACAACCCCATCCCGTCACGGTAGAGTAATGCCCACCCGGTCGCTTGTACCTCAAACAAGCGAACACGAGTAGGCGGCGGTGGCTTGGCTGGGGGAAACTGTGTGGAGTACGGAGTGCGTCTGTACCTCAGAGAATACTTCAAAATAGAAAGGAAAACATTCACAATTTTACATGTTGAAAAAACATTATTAATGTTTTTTTAAATAAATTCTGTACTGTATAATAAAGTGACGTGTGCTCTGGAAAGCGGCATGGTGTGCGCGTTGCAGGCGTTCGAGGACGCGGCGTTGACGAGCAGCCGACCTCCAACTGGCGGTAGTGGTCGTACGGCAGGCGGTATGGCACCGATCGAAGATGAGCCCCGCGTGCGCGGCTACTCGGCCGTCATGCTTCCTAGTGTCCGTCTGTCTGTCCGGCGGTAACCTTTCTCAACGGCGGCCTGGGTGTCGAGCGCGCGGCCATATACAGGGTGGCCACACGTAACGGGTTCCACAGTAATGCACGGGTCCGGGCTGCCGTGCCTACCTCCCAGGCGGCGTCAGTAGTAAGGTGCCCTCACGATCACCCGACGCCATTTTTTATTCCCATGATCACCACTTTGGAGATGACGTTGGGTGGCAAGGACACCACCGCACTACTCGTCAGTAGTAAGATGCCCCCATGGTCACGCGACGCCATTTTGGACCCCCCGTGGTCACCACTTCGAGATGGCGACGGGTGGGCACCTCACTGCTGCCACCTATTTTCGAATCTGATCTTAAACACGCATGAAGAGCGACAAAAATAAACACCAAAATAAAAAAAAAAAGGACGCAGGTGACGATCCCGTCGTCTGACTGCGTGGCAATGCACCTGCGCGTCGTGCTGTTTGAAACGCGGTGACCCTCGCTGGGTGATGAGAGCGCGGTCGACAGACAGCGAGGTGGCGGTAGAAAGGGTAGTTGCATGACACTCTCCTTCTCTCTCTAATAAGGCGCGTTGTAATTGGCCGAGCGACCTTCTCGTCGTGTCATCGGCGTGCCGCCATTGGCCAACGTGACAACAAGAAGCTGCCGGCGGGGCGTACATACGAAGAAGAAGACGCGCCGCCGCACGGGTCGCGGTCCGAACCGCCGCTCTGTCTCTCTCAATGGGCAGGAGAGAGACGGCACGCCGTTTTCGCAGCCAATCACCTGCAGCACGGCCGACGAGTCGTTGGAGTGCGCGATCGCGCGCACGCGTCTTTCAAAACTAGGGCCGCTTATTTGACACGCACGCCACGACCGGCCGGTTCGGAGCGAGAAGATGAGTCTCGTGGGCGCAGACGTGCTGGACGTGTCCGGGACGTGGCCGCCCCCGGCGGAACGCCCCAAAAACGGGGAGGCCGCTCGCTTCCTCCACTATGAGCCGCCACGGTGTCGGTGGCGTGGGCGCGCGCACGACGGCCGCGGCCGGTGATGTGCCAAGTCCCCCGCGACCTCTAAGAACCTACCCAACCGAGGTCCACCACACACAAAAAAAAATTAAATTAAGTTAATTAAAGAGACTGCATTTGTACTTTAAAAAGTTGGGACTTATTTAATTTTTTTAAAGTTGGTTTGGAACATCTTCCGAAGGATATTGCAGATAGTGTTGGTTTTTTTTCGGAAAAATTAAATCAGCCGGAAAAAAACATACTTTTCCATGTTTTTTTCCGGAAAAAATGGAAAAGTATGAAAAATTTAAAAAAAAAGCGTAATTTAGTTTAAAAATATTACTGGATAATAGATTGTCGTGTCTGAAAGCTCGGATTTGGTAAATATGACGATGTATGTCACGCAATATCTACTTTGCGCGGGCCCTGAAGGCATTTTCTCGTTTGGGGTTGTTTGAAGTTCCCGCTTGATGACACGTCTCTCCCGATTGGTCTATACTGGGCTCTATATCTCCCTCCTGCTCCCTCCAACCCTCCGTTCCCTTCCCTCCCCGAAGCCTACGAGCAGGTGTAGGCGGCAAGCGCCAAGCGGTGGCGCGAGGCGGTTGTGTGGAGTGCGGAGTAAATAAGTCGGCGGCTTTTTTAACGGTAAGTCAAATGACAAAGACACAACCATGAATGAATAGCGGCTTTTGAGGTAATTGGGGTATTAGATAAATTAAGATGTTTCTCATTTAAATACTTCCCAATCACAAAAAGAGAAAACCTAGTTAAAACACTCAAAAGTTAGAAAAATTTCAAAATTGGAAAAAAACGAAAAGTATAGCCATGGAAAAAAACGAAAAAAACATTGGAAAAAAACGTATTTTTCCATGTTTTTTTTCCAACTTCCCAACACTAATTGCAGAGTTCCAACTTTACTATTATAATTTCATATTATTATATTTCATATTATATTACAACCCCAGCTGTAGTTTTAACAGAAATTGCAGAAGTTCGGCGGTGGTGCAAGCTGCCCTGTCGCGGCACTGAACTGGAACAAGTCCCCGCGTCGGGCGCGCCGTGCCCTGGCTGCGTACGAGGCGGCCGCGGCCGGCGGGATGCAGGTCGCGCTCTCGGACGCCACCCCCTGGAGCCGCATCGCTCACCTTGGCATTTCGGAGCGCCTCGGCAGGGAGGGATGGGAACCCACGGGGAGGGAACCCACGCTTTCTGTGAACCAACGTTCAAAAATTGAAACATTCGGACTGGCGGTATAGCGCCTGCGAAGTGGAGGGTAGGCAAGCCCGCCGAACTCGCCGGTCTCGCAGTGTTGCCCACCCTGTCTTCTGCAGGCGCCCCGCCGGAAAAAAATGGTCGGGGAATCAAAGGATTCCTCGTGTAGAGAGCTATCCATTGGTGGGGTCACACGGTCTTCTGACCCACTGTGCGGTGTCCACTCCGATCGCCAGGATGCCGTTGATCCAGCCGTCGCGGTCCGGTGGCTGCCGCCACGCAGCGCGGCCGCGAAGGGCCCGAGGGCTTAATGGGCAGCACAAAGTGCCCTCTCACGCCAGTTGACTAGTTGACAGCGCGTCGCCGAGTCCGTCAAGTCCGCGTCAAGTCCGTCGGTGCAAAGGACGGCGCGCCGCAGCGTCGGATTGGACGCCTCGCTGGCGAAACCAGCCGCTGTGCGAAGTTCAAAAAAATTTTCTTCTTTTTCTTTATTTTTTTAAATTTATTTTTTTTCAATGATTAACTTTTGTTTGGACCGAGCGTTTTTGACTGAGCCGCGTTGTTAGTACGAGCGGTGGGCGCTGGATCAAGACAGTGTTCTTGTTGTTGTTGGTCCCTACGGTTCCCTAGGGACCCCGCCGGGCGGCATATCCTTGTCCGAATATGGGAAAGCTGTTGTTGTTGTTGGTTTTGAGCGCAATCCGCATGCAGTGCCTCGGTGGCCGCGGTGCGTGCGCCGTGGAGGTGGTGGTGCCGCGAAGGCTCAAGGCCGTGGTGCGCCGAAGCTGGCTCCTTTTGGTGAGAAAGGTCGGGAAATGCCAGGCCGGCCGAGCCAGCCAGGCGAGCCAGCCTGGTGACCAATTAGGTTTGAAGGATGCCGTTGGGATTATCTGCCGTGGGTGCAAGGTGCACTGCCAACAGCAACGCCGTCTTTTCGAGTCCTTTCTCTCAAAAAGGCCAAAAAACATTCCCAGAGACCCTCCCCTCAACGACAGTAATTTTATAAATCATACAAACTGCACTCGTGGGTCTGACTTCAAAAACTTCGCGATTTTTTGATCGAACAATTTCCACGAAAGACAACGTCGCGAACCCCGCTCTCGGATGTGACCGGCGTGCATCGCATCGCCCGACCTTTTTATGGGCTTATTACATCACGGCCCGGCTGCGCGGTTTGGCGCGCCGATTCGGATCGCAAATATCGCCAATGTTCCACTGGCAGGGCTGGCGGGGCTGGGCTGCTGTGAGGGGCGGCCTGCTCCAGGCTCGTCCCTGTCTGTCCTTCTCGTACTCACGGGGCGTGCCTGGAAGGCCGCATGGCGCGAGAGAGACAGAGAGCGCTGCCCGGCGGGGCCCGGCGGGGGCCTGCAGTCCCGGGGGGCGCGCATCGTGAGTCTCTCTGTCTGTGTCGTGCACGAGCGGCAGACGCTGCGCCCGCCTTGCCTGGCTGTGCCCACACTTTCCCAATGGCGGTCCGATTCTATGAGAATGTTGTTGCTCTGCTCCCGGCCCGCCCGGCCCGCCCGCGAAAACTATCTGACATTCTAATGGGCGCATCGGAGCCAACACATTTCCCACAGAGAGGCCGAGGCACACCGCTGCGCTTGCACCAATCGGCGAAGCCGCCCTGCCCCGCCCTGCCCGCGCGCGCTCGCCAGATCTGCGTGCAAAACTGTCCCGCCGTTTACAAACAATCGTTTCCCCACCGCTGCGCTTTTTTTGCTTCGCGGCCGTCCGAGTGGTTCGGCGTAACTGCGCTGCCGACCGGCCACAGTTACCGTTCTCTCTCTCATTAGGGCAGTGGGACAGGTTCAGCGCGTCTCCTCTCCTAAATGTCACGGAACTGGCCCAGCGGAGCGCGTGCCCACGAGTGTGTGTGTGTGTGTGTGTGCGTGTGTGTGTGTGTGCGTGTGTGTGTTTGTCTGTCTGCGTGTGTGTTCGTGTGCGTGTGTGCTTGTGTGCGTGCGTGCAGCAATACTGGCCCGACCAGGGCGGTCTGGGCTGCTTGCACCAGCTTAGGTTGTTAATATAGGTGCTTAACGTCGAGCCACCATATTCATTCATCTATTCATTCATCTATTCATTGATTTCTTCATTCACTCATTCACCCATCACTTTCATTTGGATTCTTGAGACAGCTGTTCTAAACCTTTCTTAATCTTTGCAGGCATGGCGCTGGCCGTGGCCCTGATGGGGGTCGCAGCACAGAAGCGGCCGCCAAACTACAACCCGTCCAAGATGCCCGACACAGACTTCGACTGCAGCGACAAGATCATCGGCGGTTACTACGGCGACGCGGAGACGGAGTGCCAGATGTTCCACGTCTGCGTCAAAGTGCCCGGCATCGGGGTAAGCTAGACATGTTTGCCGATCGCATTTCCGGCGGCCCCGGGGCGGGGACCCCCAAAAAGTCTCTGAGATTCGATTCGATTCGGTTCGATTTGGTCCCTAACACCCCCGGCTGCTCGACCCCCACAGGTACAGGACTTCCGGTTCCTCTGCCCGAACGACACGGCGTTCGACCAGGAGAACCAGGTCTGCGACGACTGGTACAACATCGACTGTGAGTCCTCATCCCTTTACCTCGGAGACAACTTCGATCTGTTCCGGATCGGTGAGTGGCCCGGAGTTCTGCTGCCGGCCGCGCTGCGCTCGCGTCGCCGGGGTCGCCTTTCCGCGCCAAAAGCGGCCTTTCCCATTTTCCTTTTAAAAGTGACGCGGGAAAAGGCGCGCTGTTCGCTGGGAGCGACCCTGGCAGGCGAACGCGGCGTAGGCCATCCGCTCTTCACTTTTGTTCCATCTTTCGAGCAAATCCGTCCTTCCTTCACTTTTCATCCGATGATCATGTCACTTTAGTCCCCTCCCCGCTACACCCAGCTACACCACTGGAGGAGGCCTGTTTCACCCTCTGTTGCCCCTTCCACTCGCAAAAGGCTTCCCCGTTCCAAGAGCGAATCACATGGCATGGTTGCACTCTAAAGCAGTGACTCAGTGTAGGGAGTTGCACTGTACGTATTTCACGGGGAAGATTGTGTTTCTTTTTTTGAAATTGTCAGATTGTGTATGACCTTGTTAGATGGAGCCTCTTAACTTTTCATTTTTTTATTTTTTTTTTTAAATAGTATAGCGTCAGGAAGATCCTGCAACCTGGATGGAGACGTGTAGGGCGTAGCTCTGAAATGAACATGATTACTGAATCGGTGAACGGATTTCGGAGCACGATGGACGGATGGAGTGACGAGAAAGCGAGTCTTTCGAATCGGTCAAGACGGTTGGGCAGAATGACATTTCTGTCCAGACGTGCGCCAATTTGAAATGTTTGCTTTTGACGAGCGGAGGCGGCAGAACTAAAGTGCCCTCCACGTACACTGTCGGGAACATTTACTTTTTTTTTTAGTTAAAAGCTCGCTTTAACTTTTAAATTCATAAAAATAAATAAAATTTAATGATTAAAGTTTTTTGCAATTTTAACGAGACATGTTGTCAGTAAACGCTAGTACGTCCCTGGCGACGTGGCACACGCGCAGATGTGGGCAGAAGACGTATTGTTTGCAAATGAATAGTAGCCACCTTCCCGGCAGTGTCAACATACATTCGTTTGTGTGCTTGGTGAGGGCGCTATGGGTACACTGTCATTTTTTTCTGACTTCGGCTCGTATTAGATCAACAATCGAGCCTTTGTCAGAATAAATGCAAGCGTAGCCCCAGTTTCCGCGATTTTTCAAAGGTTTGAATTTTTAAATTGTGTAGTACCTGTATTGTCCTGAACGCATGGCAAGGACAATCCGTTCACAGACTAACGGACAGTGGTGCGACTGAAAATAAAATGTTTGTGTGCTTTTCATGTGTAGTGGCAAAATAGAGGGGATATTGACAGACAGAAGAGCAAAAAAAAGAGTATGCTGTGGTAGCACTGCTGTAGCTTTGTGCATGATTTCCGTATTGTTATATTTGTCACCCAGTTGGGTTCCCACCATTTTGTTCTGTAAATAAAATTGGGTTTTGCGATGTGGGCGGTCACAGGTGCGTGCTTGTCCATTTCATTTCCATGTTCTTATTTTGTTTCTCGAAATTTGCACAACCGACGCGAATCCCACTCGCATTTTTCATTTACCTGTCGAAGCGCCGAATTCGTTCCCGCGGCCGAACTCGCCTTCACGCCTCGCGGGCACAATCCCACTGCAGGGGTTGAGCCACGAACACTCTTTACGTTTTGACGTCTGTCTGTCTGTCGGTCTGTCCGTTCGCCTCTCCCGAGTCGCGTGGGCGTGGGACCCTCTCACCGCGTTAGCATGACCCGCGGCCAGCCAGGGCAGCCAGCCAGCCCCACATGCAGCGCGCCTGCACGCGGCCCGCGCCGCCGCCAAGGGCAGGACCGTCATAAGCCAGAACCAACGCCCCTCTCCTTCAAAAAAAAATTTAAAAAAACAACGTAAAAACGAAAAACAGGAAATTTTTTTCACAACGGAAAGAAACAAGGCACTCACCTTTTAGAATTAACAAAAAAAGTAAATAAAATCTTCCTGCTTTTTTTGGTTTTGTTTTTTAAAACTTGTGTTTTTGTTTGCGATTATAAAATGATTTTTTACATATATTTTTGAAAAAAGCTTGTCATTGAAAACGACGAGGCGCTGCAGTAGGGAAAAGGCGGATAATGTTCTCACGGCTATTCGCAATGACTCGAAGTGACTCACACTTGCGCCACGCCGCATTGTGTAGCATTACGGTGTGACATTACGCAGCAGCCACGCAGTGTGGTCTTGAAGGAAATACGAATCAGGAGTCGGTTAATTTAACAATTGAATTGACGGTGGTGCGTACTTCATTCGCTTTTTGTTGGGGTTTTTTTCGGGCCAAGGTAGAAAGAGGTCCTTGACGAAATCGTTGGGTCGTGCTGGTGTTTGAACCAGCGACCTGAGTTGTCCCCCAACACATTTCTCATACTGGTGGTGGGCGCTTTTTTTCCAACGCGGTGACGTGGTGGTGTGCTTGAGAGACTCGGAGGTCCGCAGCTTCAACGGCGTCCTGGTAGGCTCCCGTCGGGCAGCGCCCCTCGCATCACAGTGGGCCAAAGGTGGAGGCAGTCAAAATTCCAGACGCATATCAAACGCGTCTAGAGTTCTGGCCCACTGTGCGCATGCGAGACGCCTTGGAGCCGAGTGACGCGCGGGTGTCCACAGGTGCAGGCCAGGTGTCTTCGCCGAGGGCGCCCGGGTCGCGGCCGTCCCCCACGCCCATCGCGCTGGGCCCGTCCACCACCAGGCCCGCCGTGCAGCAGGCCAGCCAGGGCCCCCAGGCCGTGCCCCAGGGCCTGCCGCCCGCGCCGCGCACCAAGCCCATCGCCTCCAACCACGCCGGCGAGGAGGACGACGACTTCTTCCTGCAGCGCGCCGACACCGGGGACCGCCGCCTGCACCACGGCACCAGCAGGGACCTCTTCAAGTAAGTCGTCCTGGTCGGCAGCCAGCGGGGAGGTCGGCAACAAGAAGTTGTCCGTATTTTTTCCAAAAAAAAAATAAAAAAATACGGGAACTTGGAATTGAGAGGAGCGCTTCCGGCGGCTGCACTCAGCCACGCAGACTGCAGACTTCCACGGCGCCCTCACAGCGAGTCGCATTGTGCCGCCGCGGCGCCTCCGCCACCGCCATGGCCTCCGCGACCACGCGGGCGTGGGCGTCGCACCGTCTCTCTCGCACTCGAGGGGCGTTCCGAAGGCGTGCGACAGCGACGGAAGCGCGCTGGTGGCGGAGTCGGCCCACAGCAGGCAGTCGAGCAAACGGATGGGGATATCATCCGTAGATTGGGTTGCGTTCGAAGCGAGTCTCTCCTTTCCCCGCGTCTCCGCGTGGCGCAACGCAGCCCGACTCATTCTCAGACTCGGACGCCGCGCCACGCCGGGCCACGCCGGGCCTGCGTCTTGCCGGCAGCAGTGCGGTGTTGCTTTCCACGCTTGTTGTAACAGACTCATTGTCCGCGGCGCGCAGGGCCGTGCGCGGCCCAGCCAGCCAAGCCAGGCCCAGCCAGCCGAGCCGCGCCGCGGGTCGCATGGATGGGACCTTGCGGCAACCACTTTGGGTGGCCGTAACGCCCTTAAGTAGGACGACTCACTCGTCGGACCGACCCAGAGCAGGACCAAATTAATGACCAGGAAAAGAGTTCAGAGTTGAGGAGCATGCACCCCTTTCGAAAGGAAGTAACCCTCGCTGTTTGTGGTCGTCCATAGGGGCTCGCAGAGCGGCAACTTCTTCAACAGCAAGAACGGCGGCAAGGACGACGACGACGACTACGAGCCCGACACCAGGCCCAACGCCTTCCGCCACAGTCAGAAGGCCAAGAACCCCGGGCCGCTGCCTCCCTTCGTGCAGCAGTACCAGCAGCAGCACCTGCAGCAGCAGCGACCTGTCAACGCACAGCAGCCCCGTCCTAACAACAACAACAATAACAACAACAACTTCCAGCAGCAGCAGCCCCAGCAGCAGCGCAACAACAACGTCCAGCAGACAACCCCGCCGCCCCAGCGGACATTCCCTACCACCCAGCCGCCGCGTCAGACCTTCCCCACCACTCAGCAGCCGCGTCAGACCTTCCCCACCACTCAGCAGCCGCGTCAGAACTTCCCCACCACTCAGCAGCCGCGTCAGAACTTCCCGCAGCAGCAGCAGAACTTCCAGCAACAGCAGAACTTCCAGCAGCAGGACGGCTTCGGCCAGCAGAACAACCAGCAGAGGAAGAAGAAGGTGACCGTCCGAAGGAAGCTGGTCCAGAAGAGCGACCAGGACCAGGAGCAGAACTTCCAGCAGAAGCAGCAGTTCCAGCAGCAGCAGCAGCAGTTCCAGCAGCAGCAGCCGCAGTTCCAGCAGCAGCCGAGGCGCTTTGAGGAGGACGAGGAGTACTTCAGGACGTACACGCTGGACCAGCACAGCAACGTGGACAGCCCCAACCAGGCCTTCGGCCAGCGCGGCAACTTCCCCGCCATCCGCACCACCATCGCGCCGGTAAGTACGACTCCCTTGCCCCTCATGGTCCTGCGTGGCACAGTGAAGGCTGGCGCTGGCGGTCAATACTCGAGACGCGTTTTAAGCTCTACAGTCGCTGTATGGGACTCGTGTGACCCCACCAATGGATTCCTCCTTCGGAGAGCAATCCATTGGTGGGGTCGCACGTTCGGTTCGAGTCCTATTAAGCGACTGTGGAGCTAAAAACCCGTCCGGTGTTCTGGTCGGGCTGCGTGGCTGCAGCTACATGTCGCTCTGTCCGCAGATCACCCACGGGCCCAGCGCGGCCTCCCAGACGCAGGGCTTCACGGCGGGCGCGCCGACAACGGCGTACACCGCGGCCGCCACCGCCACGACCGTCGTGGACGCGGCGCGCAACCATAACTACCAGACAAAGGCGCGCTACAACACGATCCAGCGATCGCGCGGTGAGCTGCCCACCACCGCCACCGAGTACTTCACCTCGCCGTCCACGCCCGCGCCCACCACCACCACCCAGCAGAAGCAGTACTCGCTGTTCTACGCCAAGCAGCAGCAGCAGCAGCAGCAGCAGACGACCTTCCCGACCACCCCGCAGCCCTTCCAGCAGCGAGGATCCTCCCCGGCGGCCACCACCACCACGGCAAACAACAACAACCGCTTCAACTACAACACGTACAAGCTCAACAACAACAACAACAACGGCGAGACCACGGCTGACGACTACGAGCATCACGAGGAGCAGGAGTTCCTGAAGACGGCGCACTCCAACAACTACCGCGCCAGCGACTTCAACTCGTTCAACCGCGCCACCACGTACAACAAGGACAACGGCAACAGCGCGTACAACACCAAGGCTTCGACCAGCGCCGCCAACCAGACGACCGCGGCCACCAAGCCCAGCTCCGCCTTCCCCGTGTACTTCCCTACCAGCCCGCGGCCCGCACCCTTCAGCCCGCCGCAGACCACGCCGCAGCCCCAGCGACAGGCCACGTCGTCGACGGCCGGCGCCACGCAGCAGCAGACCAGCGCCGCCTACAACAACAACAACAACAACTTCTACAGCCCGCAGAACGCCCCCAGGCCGTTCTCGCCGTCGCCCGCACCCCAATACTCGGCGACCAGCGCGCCCAGCACGGTGGCGGCCTTCAACAACCAGTTCAACAGCAGGCCGTCGTCGCCCAGCAGAGGATCCCCCGCCGTCACCACGGCCGCGCCGCCGCCGCCGCCGCCGCCCAAGAAGTACACCGCCAAGGTGGTGCCGAGCCAGCAGGCCCAGCAGGCCAGCCCCACCGCCGCCGCGCCGCTCAAGTCCACGGCCGCCGCCGTGGCGCCCAAGAACGACTATGACTACGCGTACTACGACGACAGCGACGCGGGGGCGTACGAGTACGGCCTGGACCCCATCAGCGACTCGCACTTCGCCAAGACGCGCACGGACAGCGTCAAGATCAAGAAGGACCAGTGAAGCAAAGGCCATATTATTGGGTAGGACAAAAAAAGAAGCAACGCCTGAGAGGGTGCCTCCAGGACGCCGAGGACGAGGACGGCGGCGTCATGACACCGCGACGGTGCGCGTCAGTCTGAGTGGGCTGTGTGTTAAAGTTTGTTGTTATTGTGTTTTGAAAGATAACGAAAATGTCACAAAAAAGACTATCGGCTTGGCCGGTCGATTCGGAGTAGGGAAGAGGTGTGCTTGCGTTCTGACCTCGAAATTGTGGACCGTCCTGGCATGGGTGTATATCACAAACAACGTTTTGCGAGAAACAAAAATAGTATAGATCCCAAGCTTAGTGTAAGTGCTGTTGCACAGAGTCACTTGTGGCAAAGTAGACAATCTCTCCGCCGAAAAAAAAATAAAATTGACACAATTTGATGTGATTTACTTTGTACAGAACATTATTCTGCCTTCTGCCCTTCAAATTGTGTCATAGTATTTTCAAATTTTGGCTGGAAGAGCAACCTTTTTCTGCAGGAGTCCTTGGTGGCTGCAATTACAAAATGTACCTTTGGACAAAAGGCAATGCCTTCCAACATCTTTGTTTATGACCGTGTTTGCGAACAAGTTTGCAGCTCAATGTGTTCCTTATTTAATTTTTTATGTACGATTTTCTTGTAATCCGCTTGGATATTCTTTTTTAATGTGTGTGAGAGTGTGTGTGCGTGTGAGTGTATATGTGTGTGTGACTGAGAATGATGGGTTGAGGATGTCTGCCATATTGGTTGTAACCCAAAATGTTGAAATTTGAAACAGTGAAAATGAACGCTGTAAAAAACAGAAAATGAGCTTCAGTATTTTTATACATAAGTGCGCCATCAAATTATGCATGCAGTCAAGCAAAGGAAGAGTTACCAAACAAAACCACAACCCATGTGAGATCTAAAGTCATTACTTCCTCTTCAAATAAGGGCATTAGTACACTCACTAATATTGTATGCGCATGTAAGCTGAGGCAGAATCAGCAGGTTTTTTAAAGAGCATTTCTTACAGGCTGCAAACAGTTAGTGGACAGAGGACTGGACAAATATTAATTATGCTGGTCTGGTGACATAGAAGTCATTGACAGCACTATGAAAGTTCAGCAATGCATAGTACTTGGACATCTTTAGACTGAGATAGTACCTACAATACTGCATCAAAAAGTTACCAGAAATAAAATGTAGTGATTTTAAAAAAAGGAAACATAGTGTGTTGCCAACATTGTAAATACTTTACTTAATATTACCTGGAGACTGTTAATAAATTCTCTTTATAAAAATGGACTTGGATGAATCATTTGGTCAAAAACCATGTTTCCTTCACATACAGTATATACTCATCCAAGAGGATTCTGACACACACTATGCCTAGGAATACCGACAGTATCTTTTTATTACAAACACTTCTAAGAAACAAAAATTCATGAGTATCTGATGATTTATTCAAATTCATAATAAACTGAGAAACAAAAGAATAAAATCCAAAATAAAATCATACTGAGGTATGAAGTTTGACTGTCTAGAAATAAAGAAAATTGCTCACTTAAAGACAAAAATTTAATAGACAGTGATAAAGGAACGACTGACTACCCATTCTTGAAATAAAAAAATTAAAAGGAACATAGTTTTCACAAATAATGGATTTTACCTTTCAATTCATAAGGTATTTACTGTAATACTTACATAGGAAAAAAAGAAGAGCTAATCACATGTTTAAATTTAAGTATACTTGGTTTGAAGACACAAAGATTTTTTTACTCAAAAGGGATATTTATAATAAGAAGCCATCAGTAACAATTTGAGCATTTTCAAGTTCCTCCCCATCACTAAGTTCTTCTGCTTCTAAAGTTTTTGAACTAATGATATTTCCATCACAATCCACTTCATCAATAGAAATATAAACTGTCTTGTGTTTAGTTGGGCTCTCAAAGTCCAGACTGGGCATGTTCAAAGGAACTGAAACGAAAGAATTGGTTTGAATTATTAAGAAGACTATTTCATCAAGATTGAGACCCAGCAGTTATCCCAAACCGAGAGACAGAAAGTTACCTCTGCAAGGGGAGTCCCCACTGTCAGTGAAGATGGCATCAGGATCATCTGGGTCCTCATTGTCATCATTGACTTTGACAATGAAATTTGCAGCTACATCCTTGGTAGTACCAGATGCTTTGGCAATGTTGAACTTACAATCCGGATTCAGGACTGATGTTGGTTCTCCTTCTCTCCTATTAATGTCTTCGACCACATCAAGACTTTCATAACGCACAGTTTGAAGGCGAAATAGACCATCTTCATGGTTTTTGTAAAACCTGGAAATTCAGAAGATTGTGCCTTATGAACACCAGTGTAAAACAGATTTTCAAACCAACCAAGAAAATAATTTACCTAAATCGAGTGTGACCAGAAGGCCAACGAAAATTGTGTTTCTTCATTAAATGTCTTGTGAGATATGCTCCACGGGCAAACCTCGTATCACACATGTGACAGCAATACACAGCACGCGACTCATGTTTCTGTAAATTTTAGGACCAATCATGTCAAAATTAAGTAATACTTCACCATAAATATTGGCAAAGTATCCTACAACAACACCATATTACCTTGCGGTAGTGCCAATTAAGAACACTAAGTGTACGGCAAGAAAAGCTACAATCCTCCTCATCACAAACAAAATTGTCTGATCCTGAATGTGTAGCCATGTGTCTCCTCACATTGTACTGTGTTTTAGCTCTAGAAACACAACAATAGTTATGGTCTGTGTGTGCATATTGTTTTGACAAAGCCACATATAAATTTTGAAGATACTTGCCGATAATCACAATATTCACAGGCAAAAGGTTTCTCATCTATGTGCCTATGACGAATATGGTTACTCAGTGAGTGTGGGGTAGGACAAGTCATATCACAGAACTGGCATTTATAGTGATTTACATGATGGCGCATATGATCTCTCAAAATTCTCTCCGATGGGTAAGCACGTGAACAGTGAGTACACTGGTAGGTTAAATCTGTCAATTCAAGCAAAGGGAATTTTAAAAAATAAATTACCATGAACACAAAATACAGAAACTTTAACCAAGACATAATATCTTACTTTCTTCTGCTGCCTGTCTTTTAATGTGATCTATGAGCCTCATTCGACTAGAGTAAAGGACACCGCAAGTTGGACAAGCAGCTTGTCTCTCTTTTGAATGACCTCTCAAGTGTTCCTGCATTCGCTTCCTAGAAGGCATTTCAGACCTGCAACCTATTCATGAAAAAATATAGAGTAAGCCACGATAAAGAACACAAAACATCAACACCCAGTTTGCCTAAAATATACCTTTCCACAAACATTTGAACTTTTTGATATTTTTATCTCCTCGGCCATAGTGGGGTATTTCTTGAGAGTGCATGGCCACATGGGCATAGAATACATTCGGGTTGTTGGAAGTTAGCGGGCATTCATTCCAGAGACATTGCAAAGGTTCAGGTAAATCGGGCACAAGATTGACACCCGCAGCATCATAATTGCATGCCTGAAATTTATAAAGACAATTTATTAGAAATTGAGCTGAAAGAAAAGTTAAAACTGTGTTTTTAAAACATACTGGGAGTTTCCAAGAACTGCATATGAGAGCTCCAATGTATTTAACTTTGGTGTGGTAAGAGTGAAAATTGACATGGCGCATCACCTCATCACCATTAGGAGTTTCAAACTCACAACGTTCCCAAAGACACGTGTAGACCTCTGGAATCAAAATTGAGCATTACACTCTAATAATTAGCCAAAAAAATCATGGTGAGAAGTCATGATAGTCTCAATAACGAGCCAGACCTTCATCATCATCTTCATTGCGCTTAATTTCTAATTCAGGTATATGGGATGAAACATGATTGACAAATGCTTCTACCTCTGATGTCACATAATTACAATTCTTCCACCCACACTCAAGTTGGAGTACTTCGGCTTTTAAGGTCAAAGGTTTCTTAAATGCCATGTCTGACATCTCGTCACTAGCCACTGAGGTGTCCCCTTCAGCATCGTCCTGCAGTACACAAGAACAGATTGTAAATTAACTTGAATTCAGCAGAACTGCATAGATAAGATACTAGTCAGCAGTAGCAAAACCCGAACATTCTACTCACATAAATCTTTTTAAGGCGACCATGTTTGGGTTGGTCTTGAGAAACTTCACTGAGTTCAGAGAGCTCATCTTCTCGAAATGGATTTCTTTTAGGTTTCTTCTGAGGTTGACTGTAATTTGATACTTCCTCATCAGCCGAGTAAGTGACAGTATCTTGAAGTGGGTCTGAGAGAGGGTCTGTGTCATCTAGGGCAAGATCTTCATTATCTGAATGAGTTTCCAGCCATGTAGTGCAGCGCTGTCTGGCCTGGTTCACATCATACCGCCTTTCTCCTTTCATGATATTTGAACTAAAATATCTGAAAGGAAAAAATCAAAATGAAATAAAGATTTTTCCTATCTTAAATGGGACATCCTAGTCCAAGCATAGGTTAGATCAAGAGAGATGTATTCAGTTTTCAATTAATTCGGAGTCATCTTGACTACAATAGGACTGATTACTTTAGGGGAATTGGAGGTATTACATTATGTCAGAATCTCCAATAAATTCAGACGTGACATTCATGTCACTTCAAGTACAAAAAACTTTGTACAACAGATAAAGAAATGTCCTAACAATAGGCAGTGATAAAAAGATGTAAAATGACGAAATTTAGAATGAAACATACAACAATCCACACAACCAGTAAGGATGATATAGGAACAAGCATCATCTGAGTTATTTTCCCAGCTAAAGGCTGTCAAAATGTTTTTATACGAATGACACAAAATTCTGAGGTTACCTTACCAAAACAATTCAGACGAGCAGCCTAGTTATCATTCAGCTTTGTCATCAACTAAAAAACCGCCTCAAGATATATCTCAAAGTCTAGTCAGTTCGAATAAAATCGAAAAACTAGCCAGATAACCATGACAACCGGGTTTAATAAAAATCATTGCTTCCATGGTAAAATGCACAGTGTTCAAAAGTTACATGCCCAAATCCCGCTCGCCAATCAGATGGCGTTGACAGGAAAAAACAAAAGAAGGTACTACTGCCAACAGGACCGAACAAAACCTAGTAAACAAAGTAAGGGGATGTTTTTGCTTTGAAGCTAGACCGATGCTGACACGTAGAAGAAAAAAATACCATATATATTTTCACTTACTTTAAAGGATGAAAATGTACCGTAAGGTTCTGTCAGACCCTGAGCACCACCTCAAAAATTCCATGTCCTGGGGTTGGCTACAGGAACCTGCCACTTGTTGAAAAGTCACTTGTTTTTTGTTTATTTTTGTGTGTTTGTTTAGGTCTGGTCTCTTTGGACACAAATTTAGTGTTTGAACCCTTTCGCTCGTCGTCTCAAGTTCCCCGCCCGCACTGCGCGCGGCGTCGCCATGGCTGCGCCGCTGCGCCCCTCGCACGCGGCCCTGCAGTGACCTGAGGCTGCGTCCCGCATCGCGGTGCGAGTTCCGGGCACTGGACCTGGAGGCTGGAGGCTGTGGACCGTCCCAATTATGTGAGACACGACGGTGGAGTGATGTCTGCATCTCCGGCCGGTGTGGCCGGCCTCGGCGTCGGCTCCGGGGGCGGTGCTGGAGGCCACGGCGGTCCCGGAGGCCCCGGTGCTCCGAGTAGCGGGCCGGGCTCCAGTGCGGGCCACCCTGGACAACCCCATGCAGTGCATGCTGTGGTTGTGTGGGAGTGGGAGAACAGGCAGGGGCGCTGGCGACCCTACAGCCCCGAGGTGTCCCAGCTCCTGGAGCGGGCCCACGGCAAGAAGCTCACCAGAGTGATCCTCAGCGATGCTGATCCGCTCCTGGAGCGGTACTACATTAATCTCAGGACAAAGACCCAGTGCAACGAAGACCCAGGTGAGCAGGTGTAATCTGCGAACGGCAGATGTGAATGTCCTTTATGAATGAGGCTTTGCTTTGACGTTGGGAGAGGTCGCTCTTGATAATTGCATCAGTGATGCATATTGGTATACGGACACTTTCTCTGGTAATGGACCTTCGACCTTTGGGTGATGACCCCTGTATTGCATCAATACTGACATCTGTCTTTATTTTGCAGCAGTCGGCACGGTTCATAATGTCAGACGGCAATGTTACCCCCCAGATTCACCAGCTGGGAAAGGTGCAAAGTGGGAATGGGCAGGAGACATGATTGGAGAATGGCACACATATGATATGGACATTCAGTGTCTCATTGAAGAAGCATGGGCTAAAGTATGTAGTATCTGAAGAAATCTCTTAAATATTCATCGGTAAAGCTGTAACTAATAAAAAATATTCTACCCAGGGAGAAAAGACTATAGATGTCAGTAAGTCACACCATCTAGGATTTCCATATATTATAAATTTTTGCAACCTCACTCAAGTACGCAACAACACTGGTTACGTACGAAGTATCAGAAGAGTTCAGCAGGCCCCTTACCCATTGGTGAAAGTCCAACTACATGATCTTGTCGCAAGTCCAAGCCCTCCTCCGTTTCAAAGTAAGAGAACCAGCTCTACATAAAAGTTACCTATTATCAGTTGAGAAACAGTAATAATAATTGTCATTTATGTGTGCATTTTTACCTGAATCAGACACTAGGAGACCCAATCAGCCTCGTCAGTTAACACCTACTGGGTCCATTGCAAGTAATGGCAGTGGAGGAAGCTCATGGAGCGGTACCAGTTGTGCTGGAAAGAAACAGCCCACAGCACTAACAAATGTTACTGCAAAGAAGACAAGTAAAAAGGTTAAGAACCCCAGTGAAGGTGCTGGAAACATAGCACGCACAATATTAAGTAATATTTTCGGTAAGTTTTCAGGCAGCATTTAATTATGTGGCTTTGTCATCTGAACATTACTGATTCAAAAACTCTGCTTGTCCAGGAAATAAAGGAGGGGTCCATAATGGTGCTTCTGGGGCCTTAACAATAAGCCCTGCCTACCGAGCACCCACGGTTCAGAAGCACCCCCCCTCTTATCGGCCGAGCAGCAGTGCTAGCTGTATGTTAAGGCCAGACCGACCCGATTCAGTCCTGGATGCTGATTCCAGTAGTACTAAAAGTGGACGTCGACCTTCTGTTGACACCGTGTCCACCTACCTGAGTCAAGAATCAAAGGACAGTGAGCTTAGAGCATCAAGGGTGAGAGATTTAATATGCCTTCCAAGTTACTCTTGATTACCTGTTGTGTGCATTCTGTAACACATTTGTCACATTTTCCAGAACACTGTGTCTGACTTACTAGATTGTGGTGGCAGTAGCTGTGATGAGGTGTTTGACTCAGCTCCTCCCCAGAGACCTCCTCCTCATCAGCCTCATGCCAAAGGGGTCATTGTTGGTAAGAGAATAATGCATGTCCGTTGTTAAAATGTAACTGTACTGAGGTTTGAAATTATTAGCAACATCTTACTTCTACAGGTGTTGATGCTGCAAGCGAAGTCATTTCCCAGTATGTACAAGTTGTTGATAATCCTTGCTGGGGGTCCACATGCCCTATTTGTCTCTGTGACCTTCAAGATGATATGACAGTGGCATTGTCCCGTTGCTCTCACATGCTCCACCTAAATTGCCTGAATAGCATGTTAACTGGATTACCTTGTGCAGATAAGGTTGGTTCAATTCAATCCAGCCCCTTGTTCTTGCTAAATAGCTTCTTTTTTTCCTTTTTTTTTTTGTCTTTTGGTGTAATTTTTAGTGTAATAATTGTCCTTTTGGTTTTACAGTGGCTTTACATTCAATGTCCTGTGTGTAAAACGATTTATGGCGAGAAACGTGGTAATCAGCCACCAGGTTCAATGGACTGGACTATTCTTCACTACTCATTGCCTGGCCATCCAGGAACAAGGACTTTCCAAATTACTTACAAGTAAGACTTTTTGATTGTTTTTCCTCTCTGTACCTCTATATGCTCAATACAAATATTCTTGTTAATGCCATCATCGTATAAACTTATTTAGCATAGCATCTGGGATTCAAGGAGTGGAGCATCCCAACCCTGGACGACCTTATTACGCTGTTGGCTTCCCTCGAGTTTGTTACATTCCTGATTCAGACAAGGGACGGAAGGTAAGAATATTTCAATAATTTTCCTGCTCTTGAAGCAATCATGTCTTGTGAGGAGTGAAAACAATTCTTATTTGATTTTATCAGGTTCTGAAACTGCTGCGAATGGCTTTTGAGCGCCGGCTGGTTTTTACTGTAGGACGATCAGTAACTACAGGGAGGGAAGATGTTGTAACGTGGAATGAGATTCATCATAAAACAGAACCTGGTATCAGTCACAGTGGACATGGATACCCTGACCCAGAATATCTTGATCACTGTCTGGAAGAACTTGCTGCTCATGGTGTTACAGATCCAGAGGATTCAAATTTGTACCAAGAGTTACATTGATATTTTATTGAAAGCTTTAAGTTATCTTCCTTTTTTATCTTCTGTTCTCATCTTCAAGACTTCATGGTGAAGGTATTTCTCCTGTGCCATTCTTATCCTAAATACTCTGTTATTCCTAAGGATCTTAAATGATATTTTATTTTCATCAATTTTTATTTGATGTTGAAAAGTTGTCCTAATTATCATACCTAAAATGTGCTTGTTACTGCAATAACCTTTTTGTTAGATAGATTTTTTTAGTATTTTGTATTTATAAGTTTTACAAATTATGAAATTTTTATGTAGCATATACCGTTTACCCCACTTTAAAAGTGAGTTTATGTTATTCTATTAAGAGATTTACCTTGAATTTTTGAACCAAATCCTTCTTAAATAAAGCAATTGGAGAAGGTAAAGTAAGTGTGTCAAGACTGATCTTGGAGTACAAGGCCTCAAATGAAAGTGCCTGCGGTTCCAGGTATTATACCCTGTATATTCTACTTTATAATTGAGCTTGCCAATCTTTATTGCTGTGGATTTCGTCTGGTTTACCAGAATAATTGAATGTGCCAAACTCCTAACTGAATTGGTGATTTTGTTCCTTATGAATATTGTATTGAAGCCACTTGTCTATCAATGTTATGTAAATTAAAATTTGATTTCCTTTGAACACCTTAATTTTTGCAAACAAACAATACCCCTATCAAGTTTAAAGACTATCATTAAGTAAAACAAGTTAATTTTTCAGTTTTATTATAGTTTTGCTGTACAAATATATGAGGTTAAGATTTTCAAAGATAATTTATACAGTTGAGGGACTTGGAATATCACCCATGACAACATGAGAAAACAATGCTTTAGCAATTAAAAAGAATTGAGGAAACCTCACTTACTAGATACACTACTAAAACCGTTTAGGTATCTAGTGGTGGACATCTACTTCGTAGCCTTCAGGAAGAGCGTTGGTCTCCGGGTTGTGGAAGAAAGATCTCTTGCCGTCACCGAAGGGGAAGTTCTGAAAAAAAGTACATAAAATAAGAACATTTTCACTTATCCGAAACTTGACTCTGAGGAAACATCCTGAGCATACCTTCTTGCGGATGCGCATGTGCTCATAGGGGTGGAATTCTGGGGGAGGTTCGTGGTGCGCAGCCTCGTTCTTATAGGTGATGACGCTGAGGACGGCTACGCCAGGAAGGACCAGGAAATAGCTTATCCTCCCCCACATCTTGGCATGAGCTTCAGCTGGAATTAGGGAAAAAAAATCAATTCTGAGGGTGGAAAAGTGACAAGTAGACACAAAAGTAAAGGAACTTAACCTCCAAATGAGAGTACATGCTGAAGTGCTTATGAAAACATGATTAGCACTCAAGGATATGCACTAAGAAAAGGAAACAAGATACTGGCAAAGAATTTGAACACTGAACCATAAAATAACTTAGGAGGAAACCTAGAAATCGAGCTTGAGGTCAAAGTGGACGATCAACCTACGAAACGCCACTAAATAATCGGCATGGTTAGCGGGCAAAGAGAGTGCCTATGGACTTACCATGTTTTCCAGCAGTGGCAGAAGCGCCTCCGCCTCCATGAGACATGAGACGTGCCCCGGAGACCAAGGGGGACGCAACCTTTTTCACCAGAGAAGCCATTTCGCAGTTCGGGCGCAGACGACGACTGAACACTTGAAGATTTTTCCACGCTAGAGCTGCCAAAAACTGCAGCGCACGTACCAGCTGACCTACAAGGCTGCCACCACGAAAACAGAAAATTTTCTGTGGGAGAGGCCGTTTAGGCCATGAAATACGAAAACACCAGCAATAAAAACATTTTTAGAACTTAATAAATGTAAGAAATATTCTACTTTTGCTCAGATGTCACAGTGTTTTTGTTATTTCCTTCAAAAGAACTTAGAACAGTAGTGGCAACGACATATGAAAAATTTCTCCCCCAAGACTCAACAAACAGTAGACGGTGTGCCTTTCGGCATCGGCTGCTGTGAATAGTATTTTTCTTTTAAGCGTAAAATACTCGTTTATGTTTACATGCGGTTGTCACGGGTGCCTGTGAACAATTTTATTGTATGGTGTATGGGGAGTGCAAGATATGGCACTGCCAAGATTGAGAAGGTAACATATTTCATCAAAGCCACTGTACTCGTAGGTTGGTTCCGTACTTAAGGGGCTTGAAATAATTATGTTTTTTAACTGCTTGTATGAAACCATTCACCTTATATCGGTGACGCCAAGCAGAATAGGTCAGAAAGAGATTCCCTCAATTTTAACATTAACAAAACTGTTCCATTCATACTTTCAGAGTGTCCCAGCGAGACGAATTTTGTCGGGGATTCAGCCAACAGGATCCCTCCACTTAGGTAACTATTTAGGAGCAATCAAGAAATGGGTGGAACTTCAAAATTCTGGTGATGAAACATTCTACAGTATAGCAGATTTACATGCTATTACTGTACCTCAGGTAACTTTATTCATCAAGACAAAATAAACAGCACAGTGGTGGTGGCCGTTCTCTTGCATACTCGACAAATGATCTTTTATCTTCTTTAGGATCCGAAAAATTTGCAACTAGGTATCTTAAAAATGACTGCAAGCCTTTTAGCATGCGGTCTAGACCCGAAGAAGTGTGTGCTGTTTCAGCAATCCAAAGTAAGAATATATCTTGGTAAAGTATTACCACTGTATTAGCAAACCATTGTCGAACCATGATCATTCCTCGATTTAATTCCAGGTTGTATATCACACCCAGCTTTGTTGGGTCCTTGCCAGCCTTACCACTATGGCAAAATTGGGTCAGCAGGCTCCGTTAAGAGAAAAACGTAATATTTTACAAGAACTGTCAACTGCTCTGTACCTTTACCCAGTTTTACAAGCGGCTGACATTCTACTTTACAGGTAATTTATCTTGTGGATGTGTGGAGTACTTTTGAAGTAAAAAAAGATGAAAACCCTACTCTTTTTTTTTTTTCTTTCCTTTTCTTCAGGGCCACTCTTGTTCCAGTAGGGGAAGACCAGATTTCTCACCTAAATTTGGCATCATTCTTAGCCAGAACATTTAATAAACGTTTTGGGAATACCTTCCCAGTTCCACAAGCATTAATTAACGGTTCGTGAATGAATTTTGTTTCAGATTTATATGTGTAGAATTCTTCCATTAAAATCTAAATGTTATCATGATTTACAGAAGATTCCAGTCGCCGTCTTAAGAGTTTACGCAATCCTCTCAATAAAATGTCGAAGTCAGATCAAGATCCGAGGAGCCGTATTAATTTATATGACTCAGCTGATGAAATATTAACTAAATGCAAAAAAGCTGTGACGGATTGTGTATCTGCTGTGGCATATGATCCAAATAATCGACCAGGCATTTCTAATTTGCTTGTTATACATTCCTCTCTCACTGGAAAATCTATAGATGATATCTGTCAAGAGGCTGCTGGGAAGGAATCTGCAGAGTAAGTGAACTCCAATACTCACAAAGACAATAGATACTGTATTTCTCTAATTTTGGAGGTGACAAATTCGATTATTTTCCAGGTATAAAATGACTATGGCAAATGAGATAATAGAAATCCTTAGTCCTATCAGAGAGAAATATCTCAATCTCATGAAGGAACCAGCGTATCTTGAGCAGGTGTTGAAGACTGGGGCACAAAAAGCTGAAATTCACGCTCAAGAAACTTGGCAGGATGTTACAAAAAAGATTGGTATTAATTACTGTTACACAGGTGAAAAGAATTTAGCTTCGCAACATCATACTTTATAAGTAGCAATAAAAATCACCAGGTGAGGTTCATGTTCTTGATTGAAATATACATGTAACTGGAGATCAGAGTGGAAGTTTATCTTCATTAGGACATTCATCTAGTATAACAATGACAAAATCTGTAAATCACCATAATGCATCAGGTATTGCTCGTAATTTCTACTGAAAAAAAAATATTTAAAAAAAAAAAAAAAAAAAAGAAGCTAGAGTAATTTTGATCATTTCAAATTACCAGTTCCTTTGAGACAGTTGTAATACTCCATCATGCACCTGTTGGAAAAAGTCTTCTGAACTCCTCCATCGTCTCCGCAGACAGGGTCGTAGTTCCTGCCGCACACCATGCCACCACACCGGGCGGGTACCTCCCCTTCAGCCGAGGACCACAGCAGCGCCAGTGTCGCTGCCACTGAAGGCGGAGGAGAAACCCATTGAGTACCGGAACCACCCTTAACAGACAAGCAACCCCCGAGAACCCTGACCCAGTAGGAGGATGGAGAGTTTCATGCTGTGTCGCGCCGGACCGCCAGTCGCTCAGCCCGCACTCGGCCCCGCGTCGCACTGCACTGCATCGGCCCCGCGCCGAACTCGGAGGACCCGCACCAATCAATCAACAGACGGGCCTGCCTTGCCGAGGCGTGCACCAGACGGCCGCCACGGATTTGGTCAGCTTCCGCCTCCACAGTGAGTCGCGAATCGCGACGTGCGACGCCGCAGAACTCTGGCAATGGGTTTTCGTTTGCCATTTTTCTGAACCGCGAATCTATCTTGTAACGGCGCTGGACGCGGTCGGCGACTCGAGTCCAGCAGGGCCACCCCATGGCCATGCTGACATTGTAGCGGAATGTGGCCTCCCTCCGCAAGTGCGCGGCAGCGCGGCTACTGCGCAGTCCGCGGCCCCACCGGAACGAACGACTGCAGTCGCGATATTGGCGCGCCTGCACTGCCAAGCGCACACCGCTGCCGAGTGAGTGCAACGAAAACAAACACGGTTCGTCGCGCCGCGCGCCGGGCCTTCAGGCCGTCCGTCCCGAAGGGGTTCGCTTTCGTCGCTCTGTCTCTGTCGCGCTCCTGGGCCGTGCTGGAAGGGTGCGAGAGAGACGGCACGACGGCGCTGCTCAGGCGCCGTGGACGCAGGCCAGCTCACCGCTGGGGTGTTCGACGGGCTGCCGCCGCGGCAGGCGCCCTTGAACCCGCGCGGCGCCAACCCTGCCCGTCACGAAACGGAGCGGCGGCGTCATGCGTGGAGAGGGACCTGGTGGTGCACTCCAAAGAGGACACCAAGAAGGACGCCGCGTTGATTCGAAAATAGCGGTACGGTTTGAGGACCGTTTGCGTCTCGTCGGGATGAGTCGCTAATCCCAGCCTCAGCCTTCCCCGCCGGGCCGGGCCAGGCCGGCCAGGATAAGGACTAAGAGGGCGGTGGGTTATCTCGCGTTTCGTCGTTGCGTGCCTGTGGTGAAACGGCGGAATTTTTCTCAGGGGGTCCGAAGGACGCGCGGAGTGGAGCACCGCATCGACGAGGGCCGTGGAGATCGGGTTGGAAATGTTTTGTGAAAAATCGCTCTCAAGGATTTTCGTGAGGCCATTTTCACTGATGGCTCATCGCCGCGCGAAACGCCCAACCCTTAAAGTATGAAATTTGCACCTGAACCCTATTCTGGACAAGGCATTCTGGTCACCAGGTTCCGAACGCCTTGCGTCGCTCTGTCGCTCTCGCTCGACATGGGGCGTCCCGCAGGGGTGCGAGAGAGACAGACAGGGCCTCTTAACGAGAGCAGCGATCTCGCAGAGTGCAGCCGCGAGCCCCGCCCACGTCAAACGAGACGTCAAACGAGTTGCACGACGCGTTGCAACAACCGGGCCCTTAGCGACTCGCGACTCGGGGGGAAAGGGAGGGGGAAATAGCACGCCGATGAACAAAGTGAGGAGACTCTGGTGACAACGATGCGGAGAGAGAGGAGGGGGGGGAGTGGGGCCTCCTTGCTCAACGTCACGCATTTTCGCCAGGATCGCGGCGGCGGGTGCTCGCCCCGGCCGGCGCCAGCCCCACCGGCAGGCCGTCGTGCTCTGCACGTGGTGTTGTGAATAGTGGCGGGCGTGGCGGCGGGCCGCGGTTCTAGATTCACTCTTCTTGAGCTTCTGCCCATTCAGTTTCCAGAGGACGCGCGCCCGCCATCCGCTGTCCGTCAGCTTCTTGGCCTGAGTCCGGGGTGAGTCCGCGGTCCCACGCGGCGTTTCGCGCCGGAGGGAATTCCTAAGCCAGCACGTGCTTGACGCGTCGCACCGCAGTGTGTGAGTGCACTGTCTAGCTGGCTCTCGGCGCTCTCCTTTCGGACCTCGCTTCAAGTCTCCGTATTTGGATCGGGTGGCCTTGCTGACTGGAGGGTCACTCAGCGGTCGGGGCAGCGCAGGGGCCCGCTCGGCGCGGACAGCGATCGGGCCACGGGCCGCGTGTTTCGGGGGCGGCAAGCGGGGAAGGGAGGCAAGGGAGTCTCGGCGAGGTGGGGGAGGGGGCCAGGCAAGGGGCTACCGGCGCGCGCGAAGTGGTTGTGCTGCCAGCCTCGGCTGGCCGCCTGACGGACTAGCGGGGTGCGGGGGGTGCGGGGCTAGGGCAGCCGGCGGGGCGGGGCGGGGCGGGCGGTAGGGCACCAGAGCAGTGGCGCGGCAGGCGTGCATGCCGGGCGTGTCGTGGCGTGCCAGAGTGCCAGGCCCGCCAGGCCGGTCCGGTGTGGTCGTTCGTCAGTCAGTCTCTCTCCTTCCTTCACTCCACTTGGACGCACCGACAGGAGACAAGGACCCACGCGCGTGCTCTCTCCATCGCCGCCAGGAGGGTTGCCGTCGTCGACAGCTCCTCCGCGACAACCCTCGCAACCCCGCCGCCCGCTGCGCGCTCGCCTTGCCCACTACCGCTATGCCCCCCAGCGCGGCGTGAACCTCGGCCGTGGTCGCCTCCTCGACGTCGAGGCCGTGCTCCGGGACTCCCTTCGCCAGCCACGTGAGTGCAGCAGCCATCTCGGCGATGTCGCAATTCGCTGTAGCGCGCGCGGCGCACGGCGTGGGGCTCCGTTGGGGTGGGTCATGGCGGCCGCGCGGAGGTGGGTGGCGCTGGGACGAGCGAGAGTGGCTGGCTTCGGCCTCGGGGTGGCGGACGCCGCGTCCAGCACGGCCGTGAATCGGAGACCTCCCCGCCGCACAGTAGGCTAGTAGACCGGCGCAGGCCGCCGGAACTCTAAACGCGTTTAGATCTCCAGAGTCGCTAAATCATACTCGAACCGAATGTCTTGCCCCACCAATGGATTCCTCATTCAGAGAGCAGTCCATTGGTGGGGCAAGACATTCGGTTCGAGTACGATTTAGCGACTCTGGAGCTCTAAACGCGTCTAGACGTTGGCCGCCTGGCCCAGTGTGCGAGGGCCTTGCCGGCGGCGCCTGATTGTTCGCGTCGCAGGCGTGAATGGCGAGCGCGCTGGGAGGGAGCACGTTGTTGCTGTCGCCTCTTCCGCCCACGCCGTGCCGCCGTCGTTGAATGGCACGACGTGGAGGTGTAGCGACCGCCTGCCTCGGCGCCGCGCCGCCCCCGCGCCCACCTACCGCATGGATCAGCTGGGAGGCCCGGCCAGCCCACTGGGCCGGCCCCCACCCACTACCCCCTGCTCCGTGTACCTGTCCGGGTCGTGGTGAACCTCGCCGGCCCTGTCGGCCTTCGCACGCCGCGGCCGTGGCCCTCGAGTCCCGGAGGCCCTACTCGCCCTTGAACAGCTGCCCCGGCGGTGGCGTAGCTGCATGACTGTGTCACCAGGGTGTCTGTGTCCAGTCGTGCCAATCTGTCCCGAACGGTTCGCTAACTTTTCATTGTCTGACGACACGTGTCGAGACGCGTTTGCGCTGGTGGACACGAGTGCACGTGACTCGTATCGTATCTCGTCGGGCCAGCGGCGCGGATAGCTGTCCAAGGGGTAGGCGCCGCCCCTGCCGCCGCGGAGTGGTTGGTGGTGGTGGGGGTAGGTTAGGGTTGGCACGGGGGTTTCCTCACCTTCAAGCAAGCATTTTACGGCCCCCTGGTGGAAACCTGCCCGTTACGGAAGGGGTGGCGACGGGATGGGGCGATGTGGAGGTCACCCGCAGAGCAGAGGGCAAATGTAAATTTCCTCCCCCTATCGTAAATCAGCGGCGTGGAGTCCCTGCGCGGCCGCCAGGGGCGCTGCTGCTGACCCGCGCGGAAAAGTGGCTTATCATCATCGCGGCAGTACAGGCGAGTCAAAAAGAAAATAATCACGACGAAAATAGTTTTCCAGCGATGTTTCCCCACCCGGCCTCACTGTGGATTCCCGGCTGGAGGTGTACGTACAGTATGTACCGGTGCCCCGCCCCGCCTTGCCCCCCTTCCCCCGGGGGCGGCTGTTGTTTTGCGCACGTCTCTTATTGCCGACAGTGTACCTATTGATATCCTGGCAGACAGGCCGACAATACCGGTGTCAAAGGAGCCAGGGCAGGCCGGGGCATGCAGCATGCCGTGCCGCGCTTCGCTCTGCTTTTCGCACAGAGCAACGGACTACGGGGACGGAGCGCGAAAAGGCGAGCAAAGGCAGCAAAACAGAGAAAGGGGGAGCGCGGACGGAGGGGAGAGAGAGAGAGAGAGAGAGAGAGAGAGAGAGAGAGAGAGAGAGAGAGAGAGAGAGAGAGAGAGAGAGAGAGAGAGAGAGAGAGAGAGAGACAGACAGACAGACGGCGTTTGCCAATCTGAAGCAGCTCAAGCCGGCTGTTGACACGGCCTGCAAAGCGAATCGCAAGCGCGGGAAGCATCGCGCGCACGCAAGGTGGTTTTTGAATCGTCATTCCCTTGCCAAATTTTAGCCACAGATATTATTTTAAAAATATTCAATGAATGAAACGGGTGTTGCCAAATTTATGCGGATCGTAATCGCATCCCCAAAGCCATCCGAGCAGAGCGGGTTTCGATGGCGATGGCCTCCGAGGATAGCAGGCCATATTTATAAACGCCCATATCTGATCTGGAAATAGCGTAAGGAGCCCTGCTACCTGCCGTGCCTTGCCTGGCTTGGCCCAGGTGTACGTACCTCGCTGGCGAGGGAAGGGCCAAGGTGCTGGGCGCAGACGAAGGCCCTACAGTAGGAAGGGCTGGCGCACTGCAAAGTACGCAGTCTTTAAAAAAAAATTAAAAAAATATTGAAAAAAAAAAAAAAGAACGACCTTGGGCCTTTTGAAACACTTAAGCGTCGAAGCGTTAACATTTGTTTATGGGTACGGCACTCAGTATCTCATGTGGGCGCAAAGCGAGCCGCGAAGACACGCGACGCCTTGTCATTTGCACCGCGGCATGTCCATTGTGTCGTTCAAAGGTAAAAATAGCCAGACGCATCGCCAGACGCGGACAAGCAGGAAACGTGTACAGAACGTCACCTGCCCACCAGCAGTAACAATTGTAGAAGAGTTTCTAAGGACAGCCGCTGGTTGGTTTTTTTGCGCGTCATCTTGCCTTGCCACCCATGGGATTTAATTTTAATTTTTTATCACACCTCCCCTCCAATTTCACATCAGCCACTAAGTAGCCGTCGACCGATTCAAACCGTTCCATGTTTTTAAAAACCTTTTTTTTTTTTGTTTTGTTTCGTTTTCAATCGTTGAAGCTGCAGCACGTAAGCCCGAATAAAGTGATTTCCCCCCACCCCACCATCGAAGCCCCCTTGCCAATTGCGTCTTATTTTCAATTCCGCCGCAGCCCACTGCTTCCCTTACAGCGCTGCCGTCATCGCTCTGTCTCTCTCGCACTCGTGCGGCGTCCCGTCGGGGTGCGAGAGAGACAGAGCGAAGGAACGCGCAATCAGCCTTGCCGGGGGCGCTAAGAGCAACCCCCTGCGTGACCGAAATGCCTGCCGTGGTGAGCTCGGGCGCGGCGGGGGCGAGGGCGCCTCACTTCCGGGCCGCCGCGCCCCGCCCCGCCGCACCGCGACGTGCCGGCCAGGCAGCAAGGCAGCAGTGGCGGCGGAATCGCCTTGACCCATTCATCTATTTGTCGCGTGTAGGGCCTTCACTGTAGGGCCGCAGGTTGCCCTTGGAAGGCCGCGGACGGAAGGCTGTAGGCAAGGCTAGGCAGGGTGGGCCGGACGCACAGTGGGCATGTGTCATCTTGACGTTAAGTGGCCTGCCTGCCTTTGCCGATGAAGCGAAAGTGCTGCAGGAGCCTTCCGGAGCGAACTGACCGACACCAGTACGGCCGGACGGGGGGGAGAGAGAGAGAGAGAGAGAGAGAGAGAGAGAGAGAGAGAGAGAGAGAGAGAGAGAGAGAGAGAGAGAGAGAGAGAGACTCGTAAAGGGCAGGGCCAGAAAGCTGACACAGAACGAGGCTGGCGCGCTGACACACGCAGGACAGGCAGACGAACGCGGAAGCCAGCCCGAGCAGCAGCTGGGCGTTATTTTGTACCCGCGACTTTTGAACGAAAACTTATTGAAAAGGGCATTGCGCAAGACGCGCAACGCGCGTCCAGACGGATTCACAACGTCGCTCTGTCTGTCCCTCTCGCACTCAGCGGCGAGTGAGCGTTCGTTCATTGTCGACTCAACAGCCTTCGAAGTCTCCATTTTCCAGTCGCCTTTCTCTCGCCTGCCGCTCTGCCTGCCGTTTTACGATTTCCGTACGTGTTGCTGCCTGTCGCCGCGCCAACGTGCCGACCACGGCGTCGTGTCACTCAAAGGGGAGCGCAACTTTTTATTTCGGCTCGATACGTGGTGGTGTACACTGACTGCTATGGGCTGGCATGATGGCACAGGAACACAGCGGCGGCGGTTCGATCGGTGTGGGTATCGCTCTATCGCATCCCCTCCAGCAGCGCTAAGTGGGCTACGGCCCAATGCAGTGCGCAATGGCTGCCTCACCCCTGTTACACACACTGTGTGTGCGTGTGTGTGTGTGTGCGTGCAGCTCCAGCGCAAGCGCCATCCCAACGACTGACAGGGAGAGGATGGGCAGGAGGGAACCTGTTGACTGCCCCCCCCCCCCCGCAAGGTCGCTGCCCTCCTAACCGAGTCTAGCCCGCCCCTCTGCACTCTCTACTCCCACACGACGGACGGCACGACGTCCTCGCACGTGTAGTTTCGAAATGGGGCAGGGCCGGTCGGCCCTTCGGCTACCTTCGGCCGGTTAGCTTTTCCCTTTTTTTCCTTCTCTCTCTCTCTCTCTCTCTCTCTCTCTCTCTCTCTCTCTCTCTCCCTCCCTCCCTCCCTCCCTCTCTCCCTTCTCTTTATAATTATTTATTTTATTTTTTGCAGTGAAACGGTGGAAAGAAATCAACGGCCGTCCAAGCGACTTGCCTGGTGCCATTTTATCGCAAGAACGCGGGCCGGGTTACCCTATGCCGAACACAGCTAAAAAACTATCGTCAAATCTACTTGATTCTCATCCATTTGTTAATGAATGGAGCAGAAAGAAACTTAAGTTGCCGAATCGATTCGGGTTTTGGACAGCAAAATGTAAAGGTGACTTCAGCACACGAATCGCTATCACTTTATTTTTGGTTGATTTCCTTTCGCTATGCCAATACAGTAGTATACACGTCGAACGGTTTTTCATCACAGACCAACTTCTGTCAGCCAAAAGTTTCAGACTGCGCGGACAGATTCTTTTTCTTGGCTCGACTTAGAAGTGCCTGGCCACGCGCTGCGATTGCACACGGCCATGTGTGTCACACGGTGCCGGGCGACTTCGTCGTCTCTCTAAGTCTTGGTTGATGTCGGACAGTGCCGTCTCTCTCGCGCTCCAATGGGGCGTTGCCTAGGGAGGCATCAGCCTCACTGCCACCTGTGGGCTGGGCTGGGAGTGACGGCAGCTTTTGGTGGTCAAACTGTTCCGACGGCACACACACTCTTCCTCCCGTCTCGCCTGAAATTGCGTCCAGATACATCAGTTCCCTTGGTTAGTGGACACTGTGTTGCGGTGTACTGCTACCAGTCAGGTCAGCGGGCCTTGCATCCGTCGGCGGGACATCCGCTACGTGTTCACCAACGTGTTCCGCGTCACCGTTTGAATTATTTCTGGCCCCGCTCACCCCGTGTCCGCAGCCACCGCAGCAGCCTTGGGAAGGCCGTGGCGTATGCCTGATTGGCTGCAGTCTACCGCGCCGTTCAATTTAAAATTCATCGATTTTTTTTAATTTTCTTTTGGCACTGCAGTCTTTGAGAGGCCACCGCGAGGCTCTGCAGAGCGCCAAGTCCGAGGTTGTTCCGAAGACATGATGGTGTGCGAGCTGAGGGACGACCCCTAATTAAGGTGCCGTACTTGTTGCAAAAGGGGGCGGGCTGCGGAGTCTAAATGAATTGCGTCATCGGCGACGGAGCTGCTCTTTTCCTCGCCACTCATAGGTCAGTTTTTGAAAACATTTAAAATGAAGAAAATCTAGTTTTGATTGTAAAATCATTTAAACTGTTCGTTAAGTCCAGGCGAGACTGATGGAAACTTTTTCGGGTGGGAAGGCACGGCATTTTCAAAACTGCCAAATCCGCAGAATTGATTAACCCTGATCGTGTTTCGAGACGGGCGTGCCTTCCTGCCGAGAGTTGCCAGCGGCTAGGCTGCGTTTGGCAGCACGCCGCTGGCTGATTTGGCAGTCCCGTTTTGCACTTTGAGTGAGGTCCGAGGACGAGTCGGACCACTGTCGGACCAGGCGCAAGCTAGCGCAGGCAGGCCTGCTTCTGTCAGCGGGTCCCGCTTCTGTTCCGCCGAGCGTGCCAACTCCCAGATAAAGCCTACCTGAGCCGTTTTCTGGAATTGTTTCGTCGGTGCCGTTGTCGCCCTGCGGGAATCAGGCGGCGTCATCCCTTTTCCGTAGAAAAACAAGACGCACCTGTCGCGCACGCAGCGTTCGTTAACCTCTCCGGCTTCCTCTCTCTTTCCTTGTTTCGAAGTTATGAATGGACGCACAATAGACTCGGAGCAACTGCGAGCCACCAGCAGGATGCAGGATTCAGAGGGTGCGGGCCAGGTAAAACATCCTTGCCGTTTGATCAGTCTCCTCACCGCTTCGACTTCCTTTCGAACTTCCGTTTGGTTATCAGTGTTGCCAGATAAGTAGGCAAAAAGTAGCCCAAACACACAGGGGTGCGGCAGGCTGCATCTCCTCCTGCCTGCTACGTAGGCGACTTCTCGCCACAGCTGTTCAGTAGCTGCCAAGTAGGCAGGAGGAGGTGCAGCCCACCGCACACCTGTGTGTTTGGGCTACTTTTTGCCTTCTTTTCTGGCCACACTGTTGTTCATGTCGGCAGCCTTTGTGTCCGTGAGGCGCCACCCGCGGCCGAGACAGACTAAGTGGAATCAGTGCGGCCGCGCCCACCGCTCTGTGGGCGTCGCCCGGACGTCGAGGAGGAGCCGTCCATTTGAGAGAATACAGTAGCGTCCTGGGCCGCGATGCTGGACCTGTGCAGCCACATTAAAAATTCTAATCGAACTCGTAAACCGAGACGCCGCGCTTCGGATGGCCTGACTAGACGACGTCTGACGGTGTACAGTAGTGTCTTAGCAGTAGTACAGTACCGGTGTCGTGCGTTTGTTGCTAGAGTGATAGAAAACGGCAATGACTACACAAACGTGCCGAATAAGTCTGCGTGTGCAATATCGCGGTTGCGTAATTATTGAATTAGCCTAGTCGGTGTGTCCCTAAAGGATGTGCCGAGTCACTGGCACACTGCAAAGTGACGCAAGCAGCCGGCTTTGTTTTGAATGCAGGTTAATAAACCGCGCGCTATGAATGCAGCGCTCGGCATCTAGTCTGCGCCAGCAACCCAGACAGAGAGAGAGAAAGAGGGGAGTTGAAGGGAAGGTGAAACGGAAAGTTGTTTATTGTCGGAGAATGGCGGAGCTGGCGACAAACGCGCGCGGTTCAACCCGTTGCTCCTGTTTGCTTACGGCTTCGAGGATCCCCGCAGAGCGCTGCACAGTGGACCGGACAACATATAGGACCTGACTTGTGTCTGTCGCAAGTCGATATCGCCGCACCTGGAGAGGGAAAATCAGTCGGTGTTCCAACCGAAGTGGTCTTTGTGCTACTCCAACCGAGCTCGCCACTGAGCTTTGTGTGCTGGGGTGACGTCATGTGACGTCATGTGACGGACCGTGACGCGCAGTCGTAAACAGTGTCGGGCGGTAACAGGTCCGTACCGGGCGCCGCCACGCCACGCTAGCGACGTCGTGTTACGCTCGCGATCCTCTCGATCCAATACTACGGTTGTTAGGCAGCTATCTATAGCGGTGTGACCGCTCGGCCGAGCGACGCTCGATGCGCTTCTTTTCTTTCAGTCAGCAAGGGGGGGGGGGGCCTCTAGGAACAGCTGTGTTGTTTTTTACCCAGTCTCATTCCAGACCTTCTGGAACTTACTATTGGTACGCGCCTCGCCTTTCAGGTGCGAGAGTGACGCGAACCCGCGACCGGCAGGGATCAGGCGTATGCCGCCCGCTTGTCATCGTACATCGCAAAAATGAGTCCCCAAGGTGAAAAGCGTAAACGGAATGGATGGCCTGATAATGATGATGGCGATGATTTGAGAGCGCAGCGCCAAGGCCATGGTCGCGCGGGCCGCCCCGCCCCGCCAACTTGAGCTCATTGACTTGAGCAATATCAAATAAGAAAAGCCACACCTCTCCATGACCTTCTCCGATTCTCCTGATATTTTGTGGGCTTGTTAGACACCTAAAGGGAAGTCTTTTGCCAAATTTCCAGATCCTGAAAAAAATTATCGGCTTAGTTGCGGGTAATTTTAGTTTAACTTTTGGAGTAAAAACACGGATTTGGGTATTTTGCGCTACATGGACAACATTCATCCCTGGGGGTTCAAATTTGGCATCCTTACGTACAATTGACCAAGAAACAAGAATATAACCTCGGATTTGACGTGGGACGAATACCAGCTGCACCAGCCTCAGAAAACCACTAGAATATGGCCTAAAATTTACGTTTGGCTTGGGACCTTTGAGGAAAACATTTTTTTGCGTCATCCAATGTTTTGATCATGTAGAAAAAAACGAGATAAGTCAAATGAGCACCCGCGCAGATTTTTCTTACTAGCCGTTTAGGAGTTATGGGACTTTGAAGTCTAAAAGTTACGTCCAAAATACCTGAGATAGGAAGTTTTTTCAAAAAATTGACGAAAAATACCTTCTGCATACATGAATCGATTCATCTCAGCAAGACAAAGAAAAAGTTCCATTACAACTACGACGTCCGAATCGAAATGTAAATGTTCCAGACCATGATAGTTTAAAACTTGTATGATCCAGAAAATCTACATTTCGATTCGGACGTCGTAGTTGTAATGGAACTTTTTCTTTGTCTTGCTGAGATGAATCGATTCATGTATGCAGAAAGTATTTTTCGTCAATTTTTTGAAAAAACTTCCTATCTCAGGTATTTTGGACGTAACTTTTAGACTTCAAAGTCCCATAACTCCTAAACGGCTAGTAAGAAAAATCTGCGCGGGTGCTCATTTGACTTATCTCGTTTTTTTCTACATGATCAAAACATTGGATGGCGCAAAAAAATGTTTTCCTCAAAGGTCCCAAGCCAAACGTAAATTTTAGGCCATATTTTAGTGGTTTTCTGAGGCTGGTGCAGCTGGTGTTCGTCCCACGTCAAATCCGAGGTTATATTCTTGTTTCTTGGTCAATTTTACGTAAGGATGCCAAATTTGAACCCCCAGGGATGAATGTTGTCCATGTAGCGCAAAATACCCAAATCCGTGTTTTTACTCCAAAAGTTAAACTAAAATTACCCGCAACTAAGCCGATAATTTTTTTTCAGGATCTGGAAATTTGGCAAAAGACTTCCCTTTAGGTGTCTAACAAGCCCACAAAATATCAGGAGAATCGGAGAAGGTCATGGAGAGGTGTGGCTTTTCTTATTTGATATTGCTCCAACACAATGGGCGGACGACGCGCTTCACATGGCGTGCCACTGCCGCCCAGCTTTGCGGGAAGGTGGCTGAGGCGACAAGTAAGTGGGAGAAAGGAATCTATGGGTTGTCCAAGCAAAACATTAATAATAATAATAATAATAATAATAATAATAATAATAATAATAATAATATAATAATAATAATAATAATAATAATAATAATAAGTTGAATTATTTTTGTTTTATGTATGTTCAACAACCTCAAAAATCTCCCCTTTCAGAAAGCTCGTTGATCTCTCCTCCTCCTGATGCTTGGATGAGACGCACAAGCTCTTGCCTCTTGGATAGGGAAAAACTGCGACAGAAGCTCATTCACTCCGATTCTGTGTCTTGGCATAGTGTCCCTGTACGGTATTGGTCATTAATGCACACTCGGCGGCGTGCCAGACGACGCACGCCGCGCAGCCGGTCGATGACTCGGAGACTCTGACATTGAAAACGCCGACGGCGAGGCCCCTTATGCAGCCAGTCTGTTTGCGAGCTCATTAATTAATTGGTGCGTTATCGGCACTTCCTGGGGGCATTGTGCGCGGCCAGGTGCCTTCTGCTGTGATAAGTATGCCGTCTTGCAATAATCGGAACAATGTCGGCTATCTCCATGCTGGTGCTCCCTTCCTGTCTGGATATCATCTCAAGGGCTTTCAGTTGTTTTCTGCATTCCGATACCCTGCATATTTTTCTTCTGTCGAAAAGGAAAGTCGGTTCCCCGCGCCAGACAGCGGTATATCAGTTGGCATTAATGTTATGAATGTGCCCACCCCGTTTCCACGAAAAATGACGTGTCCCTCGGGTGCATTCCGAGGCGCGCTTATATGAACCCGGCGGTTCGATCCAGTCTCCGCTTGTTTACGTGCTGGGCCGCTGGGCCGCTGGGCTTCCAGACAGTTGGTCTCGCCCAGTTGTTGTTGCCCTACGCCTCGCCAGACCGGACCTGCTGACTGGCTGCCTCTGTGACGTCACTGCCCGCCTGGAGGCGCTGGCTGCAGGGCGTGGAGTACCCTCCCCTAGACACGTAGGCCAGCGGCCGCCTGTTTTTGTCCACTCACCGCTCGTCGGCGTGTCTGTCTAGCGCGTTCGCGGGTCGCGCCGTGAGTGCGAGAGAGACGGCCGAGCCGCTGCCTATGACACTGGCGGCGTGGTTCCGCTCCGACCGTGGCCAAGCGCCGCCTGAGCGGCGTCACACCAACAGGGCGATCAGCGTGGCCGTCCAGGGCGGACCCAGGCACCATTCCAATCAGTCCATCCACAACAACAACAACAAAATCCTTCCACGCACCGCAGCCTCCAAGGCGTCACTAAGCAGAAGTAAGGGGAGAAGTGAGTGAGTTCCAATGAGCGGATGAGAAGAAAAGTGGGTTTCGCAGAAGGGTGTTTGTCGAGTTCTTCTCGCGCGCCCGTTTTCACGGCCGCGGTGTGCCACATCCCGTTCCGCCAACGGTACAGTAGGCAAAAGTCATTTCGGAAAGAAGTCGGTTCAGTGAGGCCGTTTCGCGCAGACTCCGTGGTGCTCGCCACCCCGCGGCAGTGCGGCAGGGGTGGTCCAAGGACGACGAGCGGCTGAATGGGGGCCGCCCCGGCGGAGGGGAGGGCCGGCTTGTTCACAGAGACTCGCTGCCCGAGGATGAAGGAGTATGATAAAGTCCAGCCGTGTCGCAATCCAGTCAAGTCCTCGTTGATTGGCGTCCGTCCGTCGTTGGGCTGAACTCGTTGCAGCAGCTGACCCGACCTCGTGCATCACTCACTCACTGCGCATCCATGCCGGACGCGCTTCGAAAACGATTCCGGGCTGCCAAACGGTCCAACCGGTTTCCCGCGCGTTGAGGTGATGATGTGTGCGTTGAGCGGGAGTCGAACCCTCGTCACCTGTTGCGTGGAGCAAACGCGAGCATGAGGGCGGCTGGCCCGGCCAAGGCGGCCAAGGCGCAGCAGATACATCAGCTGATCACTTTCTCTGGGTCCGTGCGTGCTGGCT
>CM060100.1:2724533-2799533 GCA_030522485.1 Stenchaetothrips biformis
CCTACTCGCCAAATTGATGGGTGCCCCCGAATGAAAGGAATCCGAATAGGGAGCGTTTTGTGTATGCTGGTAAAATTCACTTCAATAAATTGTTGGAAAATGCACCGTATGTGTCCTTCCTATAAAGCAAGAATTACTTTTTCCCATCGTTGTCCTCCTTGTAGGTGACGCAATTCGGAACTGTGGTCTCCCATGCCACTAGAGCGGGCTGCTGGCAGTGCTTATGGGTTTTGCCGGCGGGTGGCCCTCTAATTTATCTATGTTCTTTGGAGTGGTGGGCTTCAATTTGGTCTCTTGTGTTCCTGTTCTATACGGTCATGAGGATCCAGAAACTCATCCAACCATCGACCCTGCTGAGAGGAAGTACAATTGTAAAATTTCGCTGTGGGGACCCCGCAGGAGTGTCGGTGAGAATAACAAATCCTGGATGATGTTAGCTTTGTAATTTATTTATTTATTTGCAAATGTTAAACTTGATTTTTGCTTTCAGGTTCCTCCCCCCATTCACATGGGAAATCCATTCTGAAAGTCGCTTCCTTTCTGGGCCATTCTGATGGGCTCACACTTGTTTTTTAATTTTTTTGTCAGAAACTATGGGTATGAGACCCTAATGACAGAACTCGCCTACATTCATGAAGCAGGTTTCTGCATTTCGACATTAAACAGGTTGGGTATTTGAATGATTCCTGGAAGATGGTTTCTAGAATGTGATATTTATAATTTCTGTAATTTTGTATTTCTTCTCGTTAACTTTTTACAGAATGGCACAGCTTCCTGCACTCCCTCCTATCTTAGCCATGTGGATCTTCTCCATGGTTGCTGAGTGTTCTCACCGACTGGATGATCTCCACCCGCCTATTCCCACACCAAGCGCCAGGCGCATTGTCAATTCCTTTGGGTGAGCTGAATTGAGGGCCTCTAATAGACTTTATTGACTAATTTTACTTTTCCTCTCTTACAACTTAATGTGTGAATTGTTTTTTACATCCTTTTTCAGGACAATATGGCCCCTGCCATAGCTCTTGTGATAGCATCCTACACTGGCTTGCAACCCGTTGCTCACTGTTGCCATTACTCACCCTTGGGATGGGTTTGAATGGTGGTATCTATTCAGGCTTCAAAGTAAACCACCTGGATATTTCACCCCGATTTGGCTGGAATCTTAATGAGCTTTACAAACTGCACTGCAAATCTTGCTGGACTGCTTGCACCTGTCACTGCTGGCTACATAATTCATGGAAGGGTACGGTTTACCATTGCCAATGTGTTGATTCTTTAATGACTACTTATCTCTCTATTTGCCAAAAAAGAAATAACAAATTATGTTTATTTTGATTTCAGCCTACTCAAGCTGCATGGCGGGAAGTCTTCTTCATTTCTGCCGGGGTGTACATATTCTGTGCCACTTTCTACCTTATATTTTCCTCTGGTGAAAGACAATCATGGGATGATCCCAGCACAGATGCCCCTCGCCCTCAAGATCCTGAAGCTAATGGGCAACGCAAGAAAATCAATGGTGTGGAGAACAATGGTGCAGCCATTGAGGAAAGTCAGCATTGAGTTGAAGGGCTGGACCTGCACTAGTTCGTGTCTTATGGGTTGTGTTTGCAGCATTGTCTTGAAGGTTGCAATGTTTATTAATTTCTAGTAGGAGGTGTCCCATTGTTTGATGAGAACTAAGAACTTGAGACCAGCCTCATGTGATGAATTGAACAGAGCTCTATCCAAGCATCACTGTGCTAGAGCTCATCCAATACCTGCTTCCAACTGCTATGCCATAAAGCTGAATACCACATAGCATTTTTTGTGAGTTTTATAGCTAGTTTGTGCAGAGATTCTGGTCGCTATAGAAAGCTTATTTATTTTCTTATTTTAAGGATTGGAAATGCATGGTGAACGTGACTGTCCAGCATTTGATTAGAGCAAGATAGCTGTATATAAATCATGCCTACTGTAACCTGTATTCAGTTGAGGCTCCACACCAGTATTTAAAATTTGTGGCTAGAAAGAGTATGTGCATTTAAATATCATCTTTTCATTGTCTGTTGGTAAAGTTGGTATGTGATATAGAAAATTTCCTTAGTTCTGGTGAGAATGTGTCCGATGATCACCATCTTCCTTATTTTGAAGAGGTGCATCTTGACTTTCCTGTAGAGAGTTTGGATGACAAAATCTAAGAAAGGTTCGTTTGTCTTTTATTTACTTCTAAACTGACAACAGTATGTAAATCCATTTCAGAAATCTTAGACTTGAATTGGTACTATGATGAGAATGATCTTACACTTAGGTGGATTTTTATTTTATTCCCCATGTAGGTACATATCTCGAATGTTATCCATTATTGTTGCCTTTGGCAGTAAATGGTCTAGTATTTTAATTTTGAACCTGAATTTTCAGACAAGGTTTCTGCCATTGTAGATAGTTTAGTTAAGATTTTAGCTGTGATACTCATCAGATTAAAAATTTGACTCTCATATGTATGAATGATGACCCCTTTTGTTGCAAGAGTGGAGTGCCAGAAATATGTGGTAGTTGATCCAAACAATCTGCCATACATTGACTGGTGGAATTAAATGAAAATTCACATACCATGTTATGCAAGTGTTAAAAAAGTGATAAGTTTAAAATTATTTATTACTACATATTTTTATGTATGATCATCATACATATGATGCAGATGCGGGTTTGTCTAAGCATTGAGTGCTATGCTTCCCACATAAAATGAATGTTGTTTTCCCCAGTTGGGTGTGAGTTCTATTTATCGTGAATTTCAAGAGGAATCCTACTGAATTTTTAATTTTTGAAACAAGCAAAGCAGGAATCAGGATATTTAAAAATACTACCTCATTTTAGATTACTTTCTCTGTCGGTGTTAAATGGCTGACAGGAATGCATGCAGTTGAATTATATTAATTTCTCTTGTGATAGTTTTAAATATTAACAGTGACGCTGACATCAACAGTCCTATATCCTCCCTGAAGAGATTTGCTGCTATGGCTATGACTTTTGCTTTATTCAGTGGTCTATTCTGTAGTTAGTCCATTGAGTGAATCATTTAATTAGTTTAAAACTCCTTGTTTTCCTTTTTGTCAAACAAAATTTGCTCTGTGTGACGAGGATTTCAGTTGTGTTTTTATCTTCTGTTATCATTAGCTTCCGAGGTGTACATCATACACTGTGTGAAATTGGTTTGCTTTGAACAGTTTTCTTTTCCTGGACTTCTGTGAATAAATATCCTGCAGTATACAGTTGTTTTCAATTTTGGTTGAGAAGCATTTGGGGAACTGACTTTATTAATTAAGATTAATTAATTGATTAATTAAGCTTAATTAATTAAGATTAATTAAGAACTTAATGATTGTAGGAAATAAAAGTACACTCTGTAGGTCACACAGTAATCTGTTGCAAAAATTTAAGAGGACAGGAAGGCAAAGCACATAATGAACTATATCTGTTATGATTTATTCCAAAATTGCAGAAGAACAAGCTATTTTGAACACTAGTATTGCAGTTAATTGTTATCTTTCTTGAAGGTTTGATTGGAATTTTTAGATTCATGAGGGTATCTAATAGTGAATGATTTTATTGACAAAGATGCTTCCATAAAACACAGAAACTCAAAGTTCTAAACAAATTTTTGTTTCTTAAGCAGTGACGATAATTATCAGTGTTCCTTATTGGTTTTGTTTTAGTGTAAGATTATCAGAAACACAGATAGAACTTTGTGATCGTGTACATTTATGTGTATATTCTGTTTTCACTATGTGAAGTTGCGTCCTACTTTGTACCCAATGTTTGTAACATCCATGTTACTTTGTAAAGTTAACCAGTATATGGGTTACAGATTGTTTAATGAAGTGCTAACTGTTGCTGCAGAAAAACATTTCTTCTGAAAGTTGACTCAGCATTAAACTCTATGAGACCTTGTTACCAATAGTCAACTATATTTTGGGCCTATGCCTTGTGTTGTATATAAATGTTATTAAATATTGGACTTATGATAAGTTGGTCGTGAAGTACATGGAACACTATTTTACATCCAATCCAGTACCAAAATTGATGGGGAATGTGCTTTTTATAGTATTAAATTTGTAAGGATATTTTTGTCACATTGACTGCTGTATTATTTTTTCTACACTTGTAAAATTATGAGATTAGCACACTTTCCTACATTCCATACCAAGATTTTAGTCATGGAAATGCAACTGTGTGCACTCATGAGTCCTTTTGGATATTAGGATGTTTTGAGAAAACTTTTTTACTCGTTTTCTTTTGACTTGCTTCATGTGAAGCTGTAACCAACATCACTTAGACAGATTTTCAATGCTTTTACTCAAAAGCAACTTCTTTTTTTTAAATAAATATTTTTATAAGACAGGTTTTGCATGAAAATAATCTTTTCTCTAACCTGTTCCTTTATGCCCACAAATGTAAACATAATTAAAGGCCTGACCGGAAGCTAGTTGGTAGATTGGACCTACTTTTTGCTTAACTTAAAGTGGTGACTCGCGCCGACTTCTGGTTGTAAGTAAACGCCTAGAGGGCAGGCAACCCATCGGGCAGCTCTAGCACCTGTCCTTGCTATTCGGTCGCACAGGCTTTTTCTCTCGTCTTTATTAACGAAGATTTGCGGGAAGAGTCGGAGCAGTTGTGGAAATGACATTTAGTCACTCTGTGCTGTGTCCTTTCTGTCCACGTCTTTCAGAGGCCGATTGATTTTCCCGCCGTCCCTCCCTCTCTGCGTGTGGGATCTAGACTGCCGTGGAATGAATTGTGGCACAACTTGTCTGCTTGTCTGCTCGCTCGGGCATAACAGATGACGGGAACATTTATCTTATTAAAATTGTCGTGGTAATGTTTTAATTTCACTTAGCCGTGACAAGTTCTTTGATGACAGTATTGCACCCGCCACTCGTTGACAGCTGGCATTGAAAACGTTGGTTCTAAATGGTGCTGTTGAGTAAGTAGGCTCCCTAACCCTTACATTCGAAGCTGACTTGGTATATTTTTACCGCCAGGATATGTCAGATAAACTAGAAAACAATCCATTTTTTGGACTGTTCGACTCGGCAAGTGACGCAAACAAGTTTTCTCACCAAAATGACCGAACTGAAGATTCTTCTGCAAATGAAGAGTCCCATACAAAATCATCAGATAATAAGGAAGAACAAGCGACTACTTCTGAGGCATGTTTGGTAGATGATGTTGTAAACAATTTGATTCAAGATGTTTTTCATATAACTGCATCCAAGCAAGCGACTTCTAAACCTCTGGTCTATGTCGAAGACACAGCGGCCACTCTCGAAACTCCAGGCATCCTCGACTTAAACTCTCTAGAACAAGCACTTTTCGAACGATTGCTGTTGGAAGAACCAGGGAACTTTGTAGTGGCTCCTGCATCTCTTGGCAATGCTGCGATCCACCATCATGTCATTGAAAAGGAAGTTCTTACCTATTTATTTGACTGTCACAGGCAATTAACAGATTTGCAAAGATGGAAGAGAGACCAAGCTTTTGTGACCATGGACGAGCTTGTCATCCGAAATTTTGTGACAGCACTGATTAGTCCAGAGATTTATGGAAATCAACAGTTGCACATTCAATTTATTAATATCTTCAATGACTACGATCAATTTTCAAGGGCCACTGACGTCTCTTGTTAATGCTATTGTTAACATGACGGTTCAGGATTCTGGTACTGAGGGTGCCATAGCTGTTTTATCAAAAGCATTTTATCCTGTTCTTGATGAAATTAAAGAGCGCACTGAGAACTGCACACTTTTGACTCTGAATCGATACCACATGAACCTGGTTGGGTTGTTTTCATCCATCCCTGTTTTGGGTAAGATATCCCACATTCACTTTTCAGGCCTTTTAATGTGTGGTGTTTCTTCCTTTACTCATATAATGTTAATTTTTAGGTGAAATTCTTGTGCATCATAGTACACCTGAAGCAAAAGAGGATGGGGCTGCCTTTGGAGAAACCTTATTTGGTGCTATTTTGTCAACGTCCTGTTTACCTAGATCAGGAACAAGATATAAGCCAGCTGAACAGGTAATTTTCATTCCGGCAAGGACAAGTTTACATGCCATTCACATCTTGATTGTACTGTTTTCTGTATAGTTTCAGTTTGACCGCAGTATGGAGGACAACTTTTGGATAGGACTGAGATCTATTACTGATTTCATGCATAATGTATTCTTCAACCTATTAAAAAATGATAAAAAAACAAAAGATTTGCTGCTTTCATGGATTGGATGCTGTCTTCATGCAAATGCATCAAGAGGAAAGTTATCAAACACACATGAAATGGAAATGTCTGTACTTGCTGCACTGACTTCTGTGTCTGATGGATTTATGATGAACTTATGTGGAGTGTTGATCCGTCTATGCAAACCAATCACCGGCAAGAAGGAAAAAATTCTGAAAATCGATCCAACATACTGTGCTGTTGAGGTAATAAATTGCTAAGCATGATCATCTGTGCTCTGTCTGATTTTATGATATTTAATAACGCTTTCTTTATTTTTCAAGGATCAAAGGGAAGGAGTTCACTTGAAGGGAATGTCCAAGGAAACTTGTTTGAACACTTTAAGTCCTGATAGTGGTTTTTCTGAAAGGCCCACTGTCCGTTCCTATAATTTCCTCACTGAGATTTTCTTCATGACACATAAGGCTTTAGACCTAGGTTTCCGGGTTGTATTTGACAAGTGGATGCAAATTAATCAAGAACTATCAAGGATACAGCAACAGCTGGAAGCAACCCAAGCAAGATTACCTGAAACAGCTCAAACTCTCAGACAAATGCTAGAATCTAAAATGACAAGGTGATTTTTTCCTTTCAGTTTTGAAATACTTAAAAAAAAAAAAAGATTTATTATATTATTTTAATTCTTTTTCCTCAATTCCCTAAGGTCTTTGGCTATGCGGTGCACTCTTCTAGAACAAGATAACTTACATCTTTTGGCCAAAGTATGTGTAGCAACCTCAGAATGGCTCATTCAGGTGGCCATCCAACCGCCTCTTACTGAAGAATGTGAGACCTATGCTCCAATCAATTTCAGGGAACTATCCTTTCCGTTACCAGAATATGTGCCTCCTACTTTAAGCTGTGTGCCAGAGATGTTATTTGAAAATCTTGCTTGTTATATGAGTATGGTCCGGCGGTTTGCTCCCATTTACCTTGATGATAGAGGGAGAATCTTTCTGGAGCCTCTTCTCAGTCAGGTAAATATTTTAATATTTGACTCAAAAATGCTTTAAAGAATGGATTATTTACAATGAGGTTCTTTCAGGTGCTCGTTTTTATGGGTAACAAAACGCGTATGCGTAATCCTCACCTAAGAGCACGTCTTGCGGAGTGCTTGGAGTCTCTTCTACCACACCGTGAACGAGATGAGCATCCCTCAGGGCGCCCCATACCTCCAAGTGTAAACAAAGAACAACTCTTCAAGCTACATCCTCATCGTGCTCAAGTATGTCCTTTTCTTAATCATTCACCAGACTGTGGAATCGGTAGAAAATTTAGTGACTCATTATATTTTGTTGTTTTCTTCAAACCAGATTGTTAGAAGTTTATTAGATGTATTCGTTGGCATTGAAGTAACTGGAGAAAGCGTTGCTTTTGAACAGAAGTTTAATTATCGTCGTCCTATGTATGTTGCTATGGACTATTTGTGGACCATGGAAGAACAGAGAGAGGTTTTCAAGTAAGTTTGTCCTTTTGTCAGGCTACAGTATTATTATTTGCACTCTTCTAATTTTTTTTATTTTTTTTTGCCTGTTTCCTTGTAGAGAGTTGGCCAGGGAGGCTCAACAAAATATCAATGCTGTGACGCCTCCATTGTTTTTACGTTTTATCAACCTTCTTCTCAATGATGCAGTTTTTCTCTTAGATGAGGCTCTTGCCAACATGGCACTATTGAGGAATATGCAAACTGCAAGGTATCACTCATCCTTGGTTGAATATACTTTAAGTCTATGGTTGCAAAATAACGCAAATTATAAAATTGAAAATAATTTTTGATTCCGTGCAGGGATAATGGAGAGTGGGACAATCTTCCACGGGCGGAGAGGCAACAGAACGAGGGCCAGCTCATGCATGTTGGTATGATAGCTAGGTTAGTACAAAGTACCGTACCTTGACGCTTGTATAGAAATTGGCAGTTACTTCTCGACTGTTATCATATACTCTCTCTGTCTCTCAGGTTTGATAATATCCTAGGTAAAGAAACTATTCACACCCTACAGTACATCACAACAGAGGTGACATCAATCTTCTGTGACCCATCACTGGTCAACAGAATAGCAGCTATGCTCAATTACTTTCTGACCCACCTTGTGGGACCCGAGAAAAAAAAATTCAAGGTATAAATAAAACTGCTTTAAAAGAAAGCTAAATCTTCATTGCACATATACTTGTTTTTATCATTTTTTTATCTTTTTTAAAAATCATTAATATGATTGTTTTAAATTTTTTAGGTGAAAGATCAGCAGGAATATGATTTTAAGCCAGCAGCCTTGGTGATGGATATTTGTAGAATCTATATTAATCTTGGCAAGTGTGATGAGTTCTGTTTAGCTGTTTCTCAAGATGGACGCTCATATAGCCCCAGTTTGTTTCAGCAAGCAGAACATGTTCTTGGTATGCTGTCATTATCTTCAAGTTTTGGAAAGTTAATTTGTAAATCATTTTTTGGTAGTAATGGTGATTTCTTGTGACCCAACAGTGCGAATTGGTGGAGGCATGCTGATAGCAGACTTCATGCAAGTTGCGTCGAGAGTGGCTGAGCGTGCTGTCGAGCAAAATGCGGAAGAAGAAGCTTTAGCTGAAGCACCTGAAGAGTTTTATGACCCGATCCTATCAACATTAATGGTAGACCCCGTTATACTGCCCTCATCAAAAACGACTTGTGACCGGGCAACCATAGCGAGGTATTTCTCTTCATAATATAATTATTGTTTCAGAAGGTAATTCTGATTTCTTTTCCTGCTTCTAATGATAAAATATTGTGTTTTGTTCTCTTAGTCATTTGCTTAATGATCAGACTGATCCTTTCACCAAGGCTCCTCTTACTATGGACCAAGTCATTCCAGATGCAGAGCTCAAACAGCGAATTGAAGCTTGGAAAATGGAGAGGCGAAGTCAAAGAGCAAGTGCCTCCACCAGTCAGGAAAGCACAACAGTTCCTTCAGAGGAGCAGGAGGAAACAAATCATTAGGGAAACAACTTTTCCCCAGGATATCCTTTTCTTTTGACGTCCAGTCGTTTTCACACACCTTTTGGTTTTCTTCCCTTCCCAGTGTGATATCTATTCTGCAGTGACTTGATGTTGGTTTTCTCCTCTTAGCTAAATTGTTTATTTGTGTTATCGACTTATTTGAATCCCAATGGAGAAATCCTACATTCCATTGACTTGTCACCAAGTCACCTGCAGGAATATATACATTTTGTATAAAAATCTTTATCAACTGTTCCTTTGCAAGTACCTTGCATATTTGTTAAAAGAAAAATCATTGCCTGAATATGTTTATTTCTCTAATCAGATCCATTTCCATGTAAGCAAATTGCTTTCTCTTCCTTTGTGAAGCTTCAGTTTGTGCCATTTGAGGCTTGCTGACTTTGAAGGTTCAAAGTCCTCTGAAATTATCATAGATTTATTTAAGATCTATTGTATTTCTTTTGTGATAATGGATTCAATGCTATCTTTAAATTGCATGTCTGTGATTATATCCATAGTTCTTCTATCCTTCAATGTGTATACAACATAATAAAATGCCGATACATCAAGCACAGCCTTGTGCTGTTCACTGCCCCTCCTCTTCCTCCTCCTATCGTGTTTAACTAAAAATAAATTTAAAAAAATGGAACTCTACACCCCCTCCCCAGTCTGAGTGGGGAGGCCTCCTGCTTTACTTCGGTGTTCGGGATGGGAACCGGTGCTATCAGGTAACTGGGGTTAATCCGATCCAGCGACTTCGATATCGTACGCCGGGGGACCCAGTAGGACCCGAGGACGCCGACACGCCTCAAACATGGGCAGAGTAGAGTAAGGCAGAGACGATAGAGAGACAGAGAAAGAAAGAAAGAGAGTAGTTTTGGGAGCTTTTGTTTGCGCAGGCTGGTCGGTACCCAAATGGTACACCCGCTGTCCGGCGCTCCCAGACCCGAACATGCAGTCAGTGGGCCAGCTTCAAAGGACTTATCAACTCCATCCGACGAATCGGAATGGACCCACTCGCGACCAATTTCGAGTGGCTGATCCGATCGGGGATCGAACCAGTGCCGAGGCCAATCCGCCGAAGCGGACTGCTTTTTAGACACCCGGGTGTAATGGCCTGGATAAATGCCTAGACCACTACACCACGCTGACTTGCACGTCTGCCGAGTGTTGGACGACGGGTTTGAGTCGCAGAGGGAGGAAGCCAGTCGAAAAATGAAAGGAACTGATGGGATTCGATCCCCGGACCGTTTGGTCGGGGTCGGACGTCTTAACGACCTCAGCCACCACGGCTCATATCTGACGCCGATTGAAGCGGGCTCTTGACGCGACAATGAGCAGCGGTCACAGAAAAAAGTTGTGAAGTAATAAGATTTGAACCGCCGATCCTCATACCGTGTAACCGACGCGTCCACACCTCCATCCACCACAGCACATGATGGTCAGCGCGCATTGCTGTGGCTTTGAAGCTCACTGGGGAGGGCAGTGAAAAATAATAAATGTTGAATCGGTCCTGGAAAGACAATTTTGTGATTTATTTTTACAATAAATCTTCAAAAAATAATTTTTTTCAAAATTTTCGAAATTTTTTGAAATGTAATTTTTTTGTGTACATGCTTTTGGGCCAGTTATTTCCCCCCCGTATAGATCACTTGTCCTAGTAGTGCAGGACTTCTCGCTATGCGGCCGCCGCGGGGTGAGACCGCCTGGATGGGTCATCGAGCGCGCAGAGGCAGAAGTGGGGAAAATCCAGCGACTTGTTTTCATTAAGGAGGCAGCGTGGGTACCGGAACCACCAGGATCCAGCCCCCTCCTCCTCTGCGACTACGCGCGTCCCCACCTTCTGCCCCCTGCCTCTCCTGGTCTCGCCCCTTCCCCCTCGGCCCGCACACGGCCCGCACACGCCCTGCACCGACTTGGGCCGGCCACCCCATGCTAGTCCAGTCGCCAGACAGAGAGTCAGTGCCACGGCGGACCGTTCCCCGGGCAGGACAACTTGCACTCTTCTCCTCCAAGGTAGGCCTGGCCGCGGTCGACAGCGCGGTCTGCCGACGACATGCATCTTGAAACCGCGACAGTCTGACGGAAGTGAGTGCCTCCAGATGACAGGTCGCGTCGCGGTGGTGTTGGCGTCGCTGCTGGTGGTGGCGTGGGCCGGGCCTCTAGCCGGGCCTCTAGCCGGGCCGCACCACAAGCATCGCCTCCGGAACCGCTACCACGAGAAGCACGTCGTGTACTACTCGTCCGACGGCGAGCAGGGCGACTCGTACGGCGCCTTCTCGGGGCCGCCGCTGTCGTACCAGCCGTGCCCGGGCTGCGGGGGAGGCGGCGGAGAGTCCTTCGCGCAGTCCCAGGCCCAGTCCGCGGCGTCCAGCCATGCCCAAGGGGGAGGCTTCGGCGGGGCCCAGTCCCAGGCCCAGTCCGCGGCGTCCAGCCACGCCCAAGGGGGAGGCTTCGGCGGTGCCCAGTCCCAGGCCCAGTCCGCGGCCAACAGCGGCGCCTCAGCAGGCCAGGGCGGCGCGCAGTCCCACAGCCAGTCGCAGGTACGCACCACACGAAGCGTTGCCTAAGTGGAGTATTTGGAAACAGCGGCGGCCTGTACGCAGCATGGATGCAGGCCTGTGGCGGCACTGCCTAGCCTGGCAGGGGCTCGCCTGGCTATCGCTTACCGGCAAGCGGACACTCGCGGGCCGATTTCGACTTGCCACTTCCCCGTCGAGTGTGTTGCTCCGGTTTACGCAGCGGCGCTACTCGTTTTCATCGCCGCGTCGCAACCTTGACAACATCGACCGCCCGTCCAGGATGCCCGCCTAATTATGGTCGTGCCAGATAAATGAGCAGCTCGCTGCGGGGTCGCTCTTTAGCGTTGTCAGGTCCAACTCTTGAGACGGCCTTTTTTTGTTTTTTGTATAAAAATAAAAAGTCTCCTCATTGTCCTGACGTTTTGTTGGCGTGTTCCAGGCGAAGTCATCTTCACACGCCGCCGCCGTGGTCCAGGAGCCGGTGTACGAGGCTCCGGTGTACGAGGCCCCGCCGCCTCAGGAGTACGTCGCCGTGCCCCAGGTGAGATGGAGATGACGGTCCCGATGATGACAAGACTCCTGGAAAACAAGAGAGCGCCGCCGCTAAACGCCGTGGTTCTGACGCGCTTCTCGATCCGGTCCGGGCCGTGCGCCTTCAAATCGTGCCGATGAGGACGTCTTCGAAACGAGTCCGCCTCTCCGAAGCATGGCGCCGTCACCGCCGTAATACACGGTCTGCTGCCGTCGGGCCGTGAGACATGTTTCCGTCCGCGGTGATCGTCTCTCGGGACGCCTGGGGCCGCTCGGCCTGCACAGCGCGCGGGACGAGTTTTCCTGTTTTCCACCAGGACTTGCTTTTGGCTCTGGCGCGCCCTAAAGGCCAAGGACTCCAAGGGCGTGGGGGGGGAATGCACTCTTGCCTCATCCCAGCCAGCAGCGGCAGCGGCGCGGACCCGGAGCCAGACCTTGGCACAGTAGCAGCAGAACCCAGCCTCTCATTCCCTCACATCATTACCCTAGAATTAATTTAAAAAAAAAAAAACTTTTTATTTCTTGACAGAGAAAAATAATTTTGATGTAAATTTTAACGTCTGTTTCAGCCGCAGCCTGTGGTCGTCCCCGCCGTTTCCCACAGTCAGTCCCAGAGCAGCTCGCAGTCGCAGTCACAGGGCGGCGGTGGCGGCTGGGGCCAGCCCCTAGTGTCGGGGCCCTCCGGGGGTGGCTCTAGCTACGCCAACTCCAACTCCCACGCGGCCGCGGGGGCCGGCGCCGTCAACGTGAACGTGAACGCCCCTGCCGTCGGCGGCGTGGTCAACGACGCGCTCAACGTGAGTTCAGTTCTCGCCCGGGTCCGGCCCACTGGTCCACCGAGTGGGTCTCTTCTCTCTAATTTGCAATGTGGACCTCCGATCGACTGAAACGGACCGGGATGAGAACCCACGCGAGACGGCGCGATATCAGTGTCTCATCGGAAAAACCCCGGCGCGCCGGGCAAACCTGTAATTAATTCGGCGTTTTTCGGCAAGAAATGGTTGGGGACTCGAAGAACGCCGTCGGGTTCGTTTCCAGTGGAGTGACTCAGCAGAGGACAGCGCCTGTGGAGGCGCGGGTAGGCAACCCTGCGGCACAGGCGTCGCGCACGAGAGGCTATTGCCTACCTTGCAGGCGTTCCGGCGCCCGGTCCCCTGGCCCACTGTGGGCGGCCTTGCCCCTGGCGGCATGCCAGGCACGCCAGGCACGCCAGGCACGCCAGTGTAGGAACAGGATGACGGGCAACACCAGTCAACAAAAGAGGTGGTTTTTTTTTCTGCAGGCAGTCGGCCGCAGCCCCGGTGCGGCATGCACTTATCATGGTGCGGTGGGTGCTGATTGCGAAACGAAATAATGCAACCGCCGTGGGCGGCTGGCTGGCTGGCCTGACCGCGGGACGGCTGTAAACGGCGGGGGTCTCCGTCCTCATCCAGCGTCTCCTCGCGGGCTGTTTTTCCAGACAATAGACAATTTTTTCAATAGCCGGCCGCAGCCATTTGCCTGGTCTGTTGCACGGCGAGGCCCCAGACATGATATTGACACCGAGTCGCGGTTCGAGAGGCTGCCCTGGCCCTGGCCCGCTGGAACCGCGGTGCGGGAAGTGGGGGGGGGGGAGCATGTGGTAGCTCGTACGTTCGCAAGGTGAGAGAAAGGAAGGCGTCCTTTACTATGCATGGGACCGGCAATAATTCATCAACGTGCTTATGCAAATTCATGACATTGTTGAAAGAGTATCCACCCTCATCCGCGCGCGGCCAGCGTCCGCCGGCAGCACGCGAGCCGTCAGGCTAATATTGACTCAGCGATTGCAGCCCGACCACCTGCAGTCGAACGGTGCTCCGTCTCCTTCGCACTCGTAGTGCGTGGCGCAGGGGGCGCGAGAGAGACAGGGCGACGAGGCCCTTCTGCGAGTCGTTGCGCCACGCGGATCGGCGGGCTGCTCGGCCACTGCGGGAAAGGGGCCAGTCATTACCGCGGGGCCGCGTCCGAACGGCGCCTCTCCGTCTCTCTCGCCGTCTCCCCCTAGGGGTGCGGGAGAGACAGAGCGACAGACTGTTCGCACGCGGCCCGGCTGTGAGGTGCGAGGTGATGGCAGTCCGCAAGGCTGCGGCTGCGTCCGAGAGGAGGGGATGGCGTGGCGCTTGACCGCGTTGGGCCGTTCGGCACTGGGAGTATACTGTAGCGGGAAAAAGGTTACAATTTTTTTTTTTTTTTTTTTTTTTTACCGATTTCTTAAACACCCGTCATAATCCTGGCGCTCCCGCATGTCCTTCGCCTAGCTGCCGACCTCGCCGGGATAATTCTCGCTGTGGGAAAACTTGTCCATGCGACATGGCGGGGCGCGCTGTGCGGGCCCCGCCTACGCAAACAACACGATGACGCCACTCACGAGCCCCTCTGTCCTGCTGCAGATCCCCGTGTCGGTGCTGGGCGCCGTCAACACGTTCCTCAACAACAAGGCGGCCGCGCGGCGAGAGGCAGGTAAGCGTCTCAGGGTTCCCCGCTGCGGTCTATCTCGCTCCCTCACGGGACGGCGCGCGAGAGAGACAGACCGACGACACGCAGTCCTCGGTTACCGTGAGCCGCGTGCATTGAGGTCTCTGCACGCGCCGAGTTTACGAATGAAGCCGAATTTGACCGTGAATGGAGCCGACGCGCGCGACCTGGTGGGAATACGTACTCACGTGCCTGTTTTCTGTTTTTGCGAGCGCAGCGCTAGTGTCCGGCCCCGTCGTGGACACCAAGTACAAGACGACGACGTGGACCGAGTCCAACGCGGGCTCGTCCTCGCAGGCCGGCGCGCAGGGCTGCGGCTGGTGCGGCAACGCCAACGCCGGCGCCAGCTCCTACGCCGGCGCCCGCACCCGCACCAAGACCCGCTTCCGCCAGCGAGTTAGGCAGCCCATCGTGCGCGGACCGGAGTTCTACAACGACATCTTCAACGTGAGCACTCCGTCGAACGAAGTCTGCGTTCGCGTTGGTGTGGTTTCTCGAAACTAACCTCTTTTTCTCTGTTCACAGATCCCTGTCGCGGCCCTGACCTCCGTGGGGCAGCTGGTCAGCAACGCGGCCAACGGTAAGCAACCCGCCGTGGTGAAACCGACGCCGTTGAAAAGGCAGCTCCATTCAGAGGTTAACTCCCTTTTCGCTCCGTCAGGACTCGGCAACGTGAACGTGAACGTGGCGGGGGCGGCGTCCAAGTCGTCGTCCTCCTCCAGCGCGGGCTCCAACGCCGGCGGCGGTTCGTCCTCCAGCAGCGCCCAGTCGCAGGCCTCGGCCACTGCCAGTGTCAATTCCGGTTTCGGCGGGGCGCGCGCGCAGGCGCAGTCCCAGGCCCAGTCCGCCGCCTCGTCCTCGGCCGGCAAGTAGGCGCCGCGGCGGTAGGCAGCCCATCCGACGCCAGCAGTGTACGCGTTTGTTGCGTCAGCTCCCGCCCTGGTGTTGGACCGCTGCCCCCCCCCCCCCGAAACTGCGCGGGTTTTGAAGCACTGGATACCTTCTGTGATATATTCGGAACAACCCCACCCCCCTCCGCCCCCGGCGACTAGCGTGTCCTTTGTTTACTTGCCTTCTTGTTTGCTGAGTTTTTTTTAATTTTATAGTTTTCTCAGATGTTCAATATTTTTGTATTCGAGTGTACCGTCCTTGTGATGAATCGATATACTGTGATACTTTGAATTGTGTGTATTTGTGCTTCCATCGGGTAAAATATATTTATGTTAAGTAAACCGACGTGTTCTCTATTCCCCGAATTCCCGAATTCCGATCCAAAGAGGAGGTTTAATTAAATCGGCTTGATCGCGGAGCAACAAACTCCTCACATGACACGAAAGGAAAGCCAAGGTTACCCGGCGTGCGTCAGGTACACGTCGTCGTGCACCTCGGGCCGGGCGTAACCGCCGCGCAGGTACTCCGGGGGATCCCCCCTCCACGTCGACGGGGACGTTCCAGACGCGAGGCGCGGGGCGCTCGACGACGCAGCGGCCTGACCAGTACCTGTGCAACAGCGGCCCGCCTCACGTCGTTCGCTTGCAGTGGCTTACCGCCCCAGTCCGACCGAGTGCGTGTGTGCGTGTCTGTGTGTGTGCGTGCCAGACACTTCGATCCGGTGCGGGAAATCGGCGCGAAACAGGTGAGAGTCCGAGCGCGTGTTGATGTTTGCTTGAGCGAAACGAAGAGCCGCGCCCTGTATTTTCGACCGGCATTGACCACCACACCGGGCGCGTTCCGAATGTCAACAAGCGCCTTGGGCGAGGGCATTCCCCCCGCGGCGCGCGCCGAGGTTGTCTAATGAGACAGCGGCGCGCGGCAGCCTCGACTGACACAGAGACGTTAACAGGAGCCGCCAGGAAGTGAGCGGGCATGCAGCGCCTTTTTAACTGCCTCTCCTAGCGCGGTTCAAAGCGGCAGCATCACACAGCATCAACCACTTGCCGTGGTGGCCCAGGTTGTTGAGGCGTCGATGTCCCGCTACTGGGGTCGGTGGGTCGAATCCCATTGCTTCCTAAAAGTTTTTTCTGACCACGGAGCCGTGGTGGCCGACAGCAAAACGGCGTCTGACCCCGACAGTAAGGTTCGGGGATCGAGTCCCGACATTTCGATGTCGTTTCTTTATTTTCCTGTTGGCAGCATTGACTCTGAGTAATGTCCGTGAAGCGTGGCCTGTACAGTGCCGGCTCGCGGCGTGCTCGCTGGGCGCGAGTGGAGATCTTTTGATTTGATGCGGCATCGGCTGCACCTGCACGCAGTGCGTGTGCGAATCCGCGTGTGTGAACCGGCAGCCGCTTTCTCAAGCCGCAGTGCGTGCGTGTGCGTGCGTGTGCGTGCGTGTGCGTGCGTGTGCGTGCCTGTCACCCAGCGCCGCCCGACCGTGCCCGTTTCGCCCTCTAAACAGGGAATTCCGATGTGACGTGCAGCGATGTGACGTGGCGCAATCGGCCGATACCCGTCGCGCCTTCCTCCTAAACCACTGCCTGACGTCATTTGCAGCATGCTGGCGATCCGAGTGGCGGTGCTGGCGGTCCTGGCGGTGGCGGCCTGCGCCGGCCTGGCGCACGCCGAGGAACCCTTGCAGGCCATCGACAACAACGAGGTCCTGCCCGAAAAAGACGTAAGTGTACATACGACCAAAAAAAAAATAATTAAAAAAAATATGCAATGCCAACGCATTGCAGAGGGGAAAAATATTGTTGTGAAAAGCCGGTATTTGAACCCATGGTTCTGAACCAGGTGGTGATAGTGGGTGACAAGGTGCCGGCTACGACCCCGGTGCCGCCGTTGCCCAGCAGCGCCCCGGAGACCACCCCGACGCCCACGGCCGACCCCGCGGAGGGCAGCACCACGCCGACGGAAACCGCCGCGCCGCCCACCGCCGCCCCGCCAAAGCAGCCCAGCAGCCTCGGTGACTTCCTTACCGAGATCATCCAGGTGAGGCAAACGACAGGGAAAACGGACCTGGAAATATTTCCTGGAAGACGAGGGTTGGTGAACGCGGCGACTCTGTTCCAGTTCCCCATCGCGGTGCTCCGTTCGGTGGGCAGCCTGCTTCGCGACACCTTCTCCAGCGAGCGCCGCACCGCCACCACCACCGCCTCGCCGATCGACGCCTGAGGACAACGTCGCCCTCGGCGAGCAGTTCGATTCGCCTGAAAATGGCCTCAACATTCCATACTCCGTGTGCAAAGTCGGTCCGCGCACAGTGGCCACGTAGCGATGCACGCGTTTTGTTTACCGTTACGTAAAGGCCGTATGCATCGCTTTCATGTTACCCAGTATTACGCACCTTTTTTTTTAGAGAGATAACTCTCGCTTGCTCCAGCTGTTTGAGTTCGGCGCTCGCTTCCGAGCCTTATGTGAGTTATGTAAATCCATGCGCGCTCGGCGGGCGAGCTGGTTCGACACCGATGCGCGGAGCGAAAAAATTCCGCCTCCTTGAAAGTACTTAAGAAAGCGAGACTGTGCAATGTCTTGCACAATGGAGGAAGCCAAGAGGACCTGTTATGGAAATCCATTTACGTGCTGTGATAACTTTGCGACGACTAGCGCCGCCGTTTGTAAGATAAGATATTACGGCAAAGCGACGTTTGAGCGTTTTTGCCCACAATAAAAATCCTGGTAGTTCACTTGGTAATTTTCATTCCTAGGGCCAGAGAAAAGACGAAATCCTCTTTCAAGTGTTTGTATTCCAAAACAATTTATACACAGTCTTTTCCGTTCACAACCTATAATAATAATAATAATAATAAATCATAATCTTAATAGTTTTCTCTTTGGGTACGAAAGAAATGAAAAGACAAGCAAACAACAAAACAAGAGTAATAAAAACACGAGGGAAGTCCACACTCGACGCGACGCGGCGCGGTATCACAAAGTTTCTGACATGTTTCCTAGGCGACGACCACGTCCTTGGCCTCCTCCTCCTCTTCCTCCTCCTCCTGGACGGCTTCCTGTATGGTCACGGTGCAGCTCGGCCTGCGCAGCGTCTGCCGCAGGATGGACGGCGGCATGGCGGGCGGCATGGCGGGCGGCACGGCCACCGGGGGCGGCGGCGCCGGCGGCAGCGTCTCCTCCAGCGTCGTGCGGTTCAACAGGTAGTCCAGGTCCTGCGTTATCCTGTTGAGCACGCTGTCGTCCTGGTCCGTCCTGGTGACGGTGATGGTGGGCACGGGCGCGGCTGCGGGCGGGGCCGGCGGCGGCGGCATGGTGGCCGCGGGCAGGGGCTCGGGGACGGCCATCACGAAGCTGGTCGTGGAGTAGCACGCGGCGTTGCACGTGGCGGTGTCTGGCAGCACGCCCGCGCCGTGCTGCGGCGCCATCTCCAGGTTGCAGCGCATCACCGCGGGGATGCCGCCGGCCGCCACCTCTTCTCCTGGGAAAATAAAATTAAATGAAAATCAGCCTCCTGGAATGTTGCTACTAGCAATTCTCATCAGAGTGTCAGGAAGCACTACTCACCGATCAGCTCGACGCAGACGCGCGTCGCGACGCCCTGCATGCCCTGGAGGCCCTGCAGGCCCTGGTCCTGGAGGAAGGTCTGGTGATAGGGCCCCCACACCGCGCCGACGGGGTCCACGAGGTGCGGGCCGGCGCCGCCGGGCCCCAGGACGCCGCCGGGCCCCAGGACGCCGCCGGGCCCCAGGACGCCGCCGGGCCCCAGGACGTGGTCCGGGGCCTGCTGGATGACGTGCAGGCTGCTGTCCCTGATGAGGTCCAGCGGCGCGCCGCCCTCACTCTCCGCGTTAGCGTCCTGCTTGGTGAAGACTGGAACAGACGACGTGTTGAACGCGGGCACGGTTGTCGCTGACCGGACCACCGCCACTGCTACTCACACGTCAGCGATCCGTCGTTGTCGTTGTCCTTGCGGCCCAGGGCCTTGGGCTCTGCGGCCGGACTGGGCGCCTCGGGCCTGACGGCGTAGCACACGAGGATCAGGAAGCCGAGCAGCCCCGCCGACGAGCCGAACGCGATGTGGGCGTAGTGCGCCATGTCCGGGTCCAGGGCCGCGTCCACGTTCACGTACACGATGCTGGAGGCCTGCATGGCGGCCGTCGCGACGAAGAGCAGCGTGGCACGCCGCACCAGGCCAGACCTGCCGGCACGGCAGAGACAGTCGGGTCACGAGCGTCATTGCGACTAAAACCGAACGTGTGACCCCACCAATGGATTGCTCTACGAACGAGGAATCCGACGCGGAATCCGAGTCCCATTTAGCGACTCTGGAGCTCAAAACGTGTCCGGTTCTCTGGCCCACTGTGCGTCACACACCTGCTGGCCAGCCCCGCGGCCTCGGCGTCGGTGAGCTTGTTGGCGCGCAGCGAGGACAGGCGGCGAAGCACGGTGCAGCACAGCAGCACGAACAGCACGAAGAGGAGCGCGGCCGACGCCGCGAACATGAAGAAGAACGGCGATCCCGCCTGCAGCCACCAGTGCCGCACCGGCCACTCGGCCGACACGTAGGCCAGGTGCGAGCACAGCACGGCCAGCACCGGCGCGCCTGCGCACATTATCATAGAGTATCACAAAAAAGCACACCTTTTTACAATTTTTTTTTTTGGACCGTCAATGTAATTTTAGAAAATTGTCTAGGCTGGCTGGCAGTGAGACTGGCGTACCGGTGGTGACGCCGACCACGGCGTAGTTGAGGTTGCCGATGCGCATCAGCTCGGTGTGGATGAGGAGCAGCTTGCTGATGTGCGATGACAGCCCTATCAGCAGCAGCGCCTCCAGCGTGGTGGCGAGGGCAGCGTAGCAGGACTGCAGCAGACAACACCACGTGACTGCCATGCAAATGGACCTGTGCGAGTGCGTGTCCGTGTCGCGCGCGCGCGCGTGCGTGTGTGTCTGTGTGTGTGAGTACACTGCCGAGAGCGAGGTCCCCGACAATCTTCGAGCGAACACACTGTCTCTTTGTCAGGCTCCGCCACACGTATACGGAATGGCGCGCGGACACACACACTCCCTCATTCCGGCGCACGCACGCACACACACAGCCGTACATCAACACGGCCAGGCAACGAGGACGGGGAGACAGGCCGCAGCAGGGCCCATAAGCCGGCGACCTCCAGCTCTCTATTACTCAACTTAAATGGGGGAAGGGCGGAGGGCTGGCGGGAAGGGCTGGCGGCCGAGCGAGGGCTGCAGGGCCTGGTAGGGCCTGGCAGGGCCCGCACTGGCCACAGGGCTAATCATCAGAGTGGGCGCCTCCCGTCCCGGCGAGACAACCGCCGATCCCTCTTGCGCCCTTCCCCCTCCCCTCCCTTCTGCTGACCTAGGCGCATCGTCTTGATGAGGGAGCCTGCGGCCTGCGGGCTGATTCCGCGCGCCGCCTGCGTCACTCTCTCGCGCACTCGCGGGGGCCCCTGGAGGGTGCGAGAGAGACGGCGCGGCGTCCCGTCTGCTGGGAACAGCGCCGTAAACCTCGCGGGCAAGAAGTTGCCCAATGTCGGAGGGAGTCGGACTCTGGCGCGCGCTGGCTCGGCCGTTTTGGCCGATTCCTGTTGTTGAGCGGCGCGTAGTCCGAGACGGCTCCCGCGGGGGACAGGCGCACCGTTTACCGATCCCGCGTATACGACCGGCGAGTGGTCGCCGGGGGGTCGCCGCGGGGGGGCGAGCGCCGCCTCGGCTCAACCCATCTGGAAAGTCGAAACGCCCTCCGCGAGGTTTGGCCGAGGCAGGGCAGGTAGGGCGTGCTCAGCGGATTGACCAACAGCGCCTGGGGGCGAATCCGTGCTGCCGCGGCAGGGGGCCGGGAGGCGAGGCCAAACCAACGTCCCGGCGTTCCTTTATCCCTCTTTTCTCGTGGAAAAGTCAGTTTGTCTTGACAATCTAACTGTCCTCCTGAGACGACGACGACGTACCGGCGGTGGCGGGCGGTGGACGGCGTGCAGGAACACGGCCATGGCGGCCACGGTGGCGGCGCAGCACTGCAGCTTGAGGAACAGGGCGCGCGGTCGGCGGCGGCAGCGCAGCAGCAGCAGCACCAGCGTCACCAGGGACAGCGCCAGGCAGCAGCCGCACCCCGCCGCCACCACCACGGGCGGCGACATGTCCACCGCGGCCGGCGCCTGAGGCCGACAAAGTGAATTGATTGACGTGAAAGTCGGTCTGTCGACGACAGGCGTCGGCTTCGTGACCTCGATGCCCACCTTGGCCGTCTGCGCGACGAGCAGCAGCGCGATGGTCCCCGGCTTGGAGCAGGTGCACTTGGTCAGGTTGGAGCGGGCGAGCGCCGGCCCCTGCGCCGCGCCCTGCCCCGCGTGGGGCGCCGTCCCCACGTGCGTCCCCGCGTGGGGCAGTGGGCCGGGCTGGGGCGGCGCCTCCCGGTGCAGCACGCACGCGGACATGTCCCAGGCGCCCGTGTAGCTGGCGCCCACCTCGGACGTGAGTCCACACACCTCGACCCAGCCCGCGCGGCCGGCCCCCCCGGCGTCCACGCCGAGGTCCTGGCCCTCGCCGGCGTCCGCGTCCTCCAGCGCGCGCAGCCAGGCCTCGGCCAGGAAGCCCTCCGGGGTCACGACGTCGCCGGTGGGGGACCCCACCCACACCGACACCACCCTGGAGTGGATCTCCATCTCGAGCTCTTCTTCGTTCCTGCGCAAAACCAACAATTTGCTCATCAGAAAAAAACAACAACAATAAAATCCAATCAATTTTTGTTGTTATTGTTGTTGTTGAAATTGGCGTACTCCTGCTTGATGACGAGTCGCTCCGGCAGCAGCTTGGACAGGTTGCGGTACGCCAGCACGGCGAGGCCCAGAGCACCCTGCGTCGCGTCGGCCTGGCTCTGGTTGGACTCGGCCGCGTCCACGCGCACCATCACGTCAACGAAGTCTTCCGTCCAGTCCGACCACCTGCAGGTCGTGGAAAAACCGTTACCGAGTGGTGCCCTTTTCAACACATCAACGATTGCCTCCGGATGAATGAACTGACCAGAAAACAGTTTGAAATGATTAATGAAACTCGGAGGTGCTTGAGGGAAACGCCAGCGCGCTGAGTTTGGAACTCCGGTTCAACAAAGCGCTCCCGTGGCCGCGGGGCCAGAGTGGAGTGGCACAAGACTTCTCTACGGTCCTCGCGACGCGGTGGCCCCCTTCGCCGACTTCCCTCCCGCCCTCGCCCTACTCGCACTAAATTCAAACTTGCTGCCAGTAAATTTTTGTCGCTTCACGTTTCACAACTTCTATTTTTTTTTTAATTTGCGTTTTTTCTGGTAAGGGGGTTCGAAAATTGGCCGAAAAATGGAGTGTGTCACCAGCGCCAGCGCATCGGGGGTCGTTGGGTTCGACTCCCGATGACGGTAATATTTCGGCGTGGTGGTTTATCTGTCCAATGGGTTGCCTACCATTCGGCTGCCAGCGCGCACCGGCTCCGGGAGGGTAGGCCACCCATTGGACGAGCAAGGAGAATGTCTCGAAGAAGCGTCTCTGACTGGGTGAATCAGCCACAAAGCGGTTACTGCTTCCAAAGCCAAGGTATCCTAGCAGTGTGGTTTGTAATAACTTGAGGCCGTCTGGATGCAAGCGGCCCGCCCTCACAATGTGCCCCGCTGCCGGCGCGCAGGGCCTGGGGGCTCATGCACAAGGGCGCCCCGTCTCCCTCGCACCCCAACGGAACACCCCGCGAGAGCGAGAGAGACAGAACGCCTTGCGGTGTGGGACAAAGCCCGAAGAGGGCGGCGGATTTTGAGAAGCACGAAGTTCCGCAGCCGCTGCCCCCGGCCCTGACCTCGCCGCAGACTGCAAACGCGGCGGCGGCGCAGAGACCGGCAGGGCGATGTCTCGAACAAAGGGCGAGCAAGCAAGAGCAAGCAGTCAGGAGTATGACGAGCCCTGAATGCCGCGGGGCGGGGCGGGGCGGGGCGGGGCGGGGCGCTGCAGCTAAGGCAGCCAGGGCGTGTAGACAACGATCCGCAAAACACGGGCCGCCGTCTCCAACATCCACCTCCAACATCCGAGTCGCTGTCTCTGTCGCACTCGTGGGCGTGCGAGAGAGACAGAGCGACGAATCGATCCTTCGGCATCGCTCGGCGCAGCGAAACTCTCGGCGTTTTCTTGCGGACAACATCAAGAATAACGCAATAGCAATCCAACTTATTCGGCGTTCGGCGACTTGCCTGGAGGCGGGCGCGGGGAAGTGGACCTTGACGTCACGGTGCTGCTGGCCGGGCGTCGGCTCGGCGTCGCCGGGCGCCACGCTGGCCACGCTCACGGCCATGGCGGGGAGGCTGAGGCGGTCCGGCGACCCCAAGGCCACCTGCGGGGACGCGGCCCACAGGAGAGACACAGACCGCGCCAGCCGCTGCATCTCCACCACGTGCTGGGGGGCGGACAGACAGACAGACAGACCACATGCAGCAACACACCTTCGTCATCAGGGCAAATAGATGGCGGCTAACACAAACATGCCTGTCAGTTTTGACTTGTACAAGCCGTTTTGGTTTCCAAGAGGCGCCTCACCTGCTCCGAGTTGAGCGCGCGCGGCCGGCGCAGCAACAGGTCCAGCCCTTCGAGGGACAGCTTCCGGATCTGGTCGGCCTCGGACGTGGCGGCCGTGGACGCCTTGGGCGAGGGCGGCGCGGCCGCGTCGGTGACGGTGTTGGGCGCGTCGGCGGCGAGCACGGGCCAGGGCGCGGTGGAGACGGTGGAGGCCGGCAGGACGGCGAGGTGCTGCGCGGCGCCGCGGAGCAGGCTGAGCAGGGCGCCGCCCTCGCCCGGCAGCCGCAGCCCCGACGTGCCCCTGACCAGGGTCAGCGCGGTGGACAGCACGCCGGCCGCGCTCGCGTTGGACAGCCCCAGCGTCACGGCCTCCATGCGCTCGCGGACGGCGGCCAGCTGCCGGGACTCGCAGTCGGAGAAGTCGGCGGCGCTCCAGTGCGGCCGGCCCACGTCCACCAGCCGGCAGACGCGCACCGCGGCGCGCCCCGTGTAGTGCGGCGGGCACGGCAGCCGCGCCTCGGCCCCCGCCGCCGTGTCCGGCCACCACAGCCCCTGCGCCTCGCCCGCCGCGCACAGCGGCACGCCCTGCGCCACGCCGTTGGCGCTGCTGTCCACCACCGGCTCCATCAGCTGGCCCTCGCCGATCACGTGCACGTCGGAGCAGGCCGTGCGCGACAGCGTGCGGCCGCGGACCTGCGGGAAGCGGTCAAGTCAGCACCGCAAGTCTGGCCGCCTCGATCAAGTTGGTGACGAGGTCGCACCTGGCAGCAGTAGGTGGCGGTGCGCTTGACGGCGTACAGCCGCAGCAGCGACCCGGCCGGCACCAGGTCCTCCCACACCTCCTTGCCGGGGCTGAGCGGCAGCAGCGCGCGGTTCCGCGTCCAGGTGAAGCCCAGCGACTCGCCGTCCCCTAGGGCGCCGACGTCTTCCGCGGCGTCCCCGAGGGCGTCCCCCAGGGCCAGGCACGTCACCGTCAAGTTGTCGCCCTGCCGGCGGACAGATGTCCAAACGTCCAAAGTTTAGAGTTGGAAACCACGGCGAGGCGCGCGGAGGGGCGCCACATCGCGGGCCGACAGGCAGGCACACACAGACCCAGTCAACAGGAAGGAGCCGGCAGGAGGCTAACCGAGGCAGCGTAATGCACAGCGGGCCAGAAGACCGCCCTGCGCCGGTATAATGGAAATGCAAGCGGGCAGTCCCACCTTCCTGCCGTTGTCAGGAGAGCTGCCGACCTGGCCCACTCTCCAGAGAGAGTGAGTGCTCCGCCTGTTCCCCGGACTCACCCTGCGCAGCGTGCTGGCCATGGGCGCCACGATGACGATGGGCGCCCTGCGCACCCGCAGCTGCACCGACACGCAGCCGCGCGTCTCCCAGTCCGAGGCCTTGCAGGTGTAGCGGCCCGCGTGCAGCGCCACGGCGGACCGCACCTGCAGCTGCGATTGGAAGCGGCCTTCGCCCAGCGACTCCGTCCGCGTCCACAGCCACCTGCGGGGAACCCGGGGTTACACCACCAGCACCGCTCTCACCTCCACAGAGACACCCCAAGGCACTCACTGGCTGGCTCGGGTGTCGTTGGCGTCGTTGACGGCCAAGGCCATGCCGTCCTTGACCCAGTGGAACTTGATGTTCGGCGAGCCGAAGGCCAGGCACGTCAGCGTGAAGGGCTCGCCCTCCGCCACCACCTCCAGGGCCACCGTCGCGTTGTGCGGCGCGCCCTTGTTGTTGTTGTTGTTGTTGTTGTTGTTGGTCGAGGACTCGTTCGAGGCTGGTGCCTGGGCTACCGGCATCAGGTGTATAGCCTACAAACAACAACAACAAACCTCAATATTTTGTTTTTTGTAAAACATAAGTACGTTCAATTAAAGTCGGTCCCGGAAAGGAAAACCTTCCCAAGAGTGACGAATATCCGCCAAAGTACAACACGGAGCAGGCAAAGAATACGAACCGACAGCGGCGCAGACGACAGGGCCACCAGCCGGAGCAGCGGGTCCACGCGCAGGCTGACCTGCTGGTGCTGCAGGTTCACGTCGAGCCACTTGGCGGCCTGGTGGCCCACCTGGTGGCCCGCCTGGTGGCCCGCCTGGCCCACTGTGCCCGCCTGGTGGGACCGTGAGAGCACTTCCCTGTACCGCGTCTCGTCCGCGCGCGGCCCCACCCACTGGAAACTCAGCTCCCCGATGGCCGTCCTGTGAACACAAAACATTTTTGGAGCTCGCCGGAAACGGTCGTGGAACTGTTACGCCGCCCAGTCCCGGTCCGCGATCGGAGGCACTGCGAAAGGGGAGAGTCCATTTTTATTCATCGATGTCCCTCTGGCTTGCTTACCCAGTGCTGAGAAGTCGGAAGTGTTCCATCCGAGAGGTGCTGGCGTTACGGAGGTACTTCTGGGCCTGTAAGCAGCAGTAAATGCATGTAGGCCCGCGTGCGGGTGGGGGTAATGGTGGGGGCGGCAGTGTTCCAAGCCAAACAGCCCCGCCCGACGTTTCGGCGTGAGTTTGCAGTTTCCGCACCGCTCCTCTGGCCAGAATGCCGCCGACTGACAAGGATTTGCGACTACTCATATTCTGTAACATTTCTTCCGGCCTCTTCAAGAAGTGCCGTCCGTGTTACGAGAGGAAACACAGCGGCAATGCGATGGGAGTGTCGAGCAGGGAGATAAGAACCCCAGCGCGGGAGCGCGGCGTGGGGCGGAGCGGAGTGGGGTGGTGGGTGGGGCGGCGGTGCCGCCGACCGAGGGATAAACTGATAATTTAATTTACAGAGTGAGATTGGTCGGCTCGTGATTCGCCCGCGATGGGCATGGTTGAACGTGCCGTTGGCCCAAAAGCGAAAACTCCACTCCGGAAACGAGAAAAACATTCGAGAGAAGGGAGACGAAATTTTGAGTTTCACGGCCGAGTCAATCCAACCGACGGACGGTGAACTGAAAACAGCCACTTCTTTTGAGTGACTGCCAACGAATTTACGGAGAGAGAGAGAGAGAGAGAGAGAGAGAGAGAGAGAGAGAGAGAGAGAGAGAGAGAGAGAGAGAGAGAGAGAGAGAGAGAGAGAGAGAGAAGGGGTTCGCGGGCCGCCACTCCACAGCGCTGGGGTGGGTGACTTTCGGCTCCCATTCCCATCCCATTTCGAGTGTCTCGTCTGTTTTCATTCCAGTTTGCCGAGTGCGCCTGTAATGCTGGCGGCGCTGCACCGGCCAACTACACTACCGGTGAAGCAGCAAGGGGGTGGGGGTGGGGGTGGGGGTCCTCTGTTAACGCCGCAGTGGCGGGGCGCCGGACAGCGGGCTACAGTTAGCGCCGAGAGACAAACTAAGCGGAAGTCTTTTCAAGGGGTGGTAGCGAGGGCACCCACTGTGCTGCTGCAGCCACTCAGGAGGGAAGACATTCCCATAGTGGTGTCGCTGAGGTTCAAGGAGCGGGAAACTTCGAATCAGTGAATTTGCCAAATTAGGGGGCTCTTTTGACTTAACTGCTGCACGGTGTGGGAATTTCGCGGTAGTTGCGGTTGTCAACGCGTTGCCGTGGACGCGCGGAGACGGGTTTTGTCAGGGGTTTGGACCGCCTCCACCGGTCGTCTGGCCCACTGTAAGATGGATGGCGACTTACCTGTCGCTCCAGCTGGTGCCTGGTCAGCCCACCAGCGCTCGAGTTGCCCGTCAGTCGCACGGTGGTGGTGAAGCGGACTCGCTCCGCGCCTGGAACAAGTCGGGAAAGAACGAAGGAACGGAAAAACCGGAGAGGACCAGATTCCTTTCCGTTATTTATCTTTCAAAGCCGCCCTCGCCGTCTCCGGGGCTGCACCCGGAGCGGCCGGAGCGCCCCTCTCTCTCGCTCTCATTAAGAGACGGCGTCTCAGCGAGCGGCTGCTTCCGCCCTCGATGTGGTTTGGTGGGCGTGGGAAACAACTGGGCCGGGCCACGGCCTGCAGGCTCAACAGCTTCTGTCTCTCTCGCACCCCCACGGCACGCCCCGCGGGTGCGAGAGAAACGCAGCGTTCGGCCTGCTGGCGGCCTGGCGGCCCGGCCCGACCCGGACAAGACACAGGGCGCAGTAAAAGGGGCCTCCTTGAAGAGGGGGGGCGGGCCCGCGGAGGGCCGGGAAAGGCTCCTGAAATCTGCGGCCAAAGCCCCACGGGAATCACTGAGAGCGTCCATCGGTGCATTGCGTTTAGACCCGTTTTTACCGCATTAATTGGTGCAATGTGTGTAACGACGAATCCACTGCCACCCTCATTACATGCAAAGAATAAGGAAAAAAAAAACCGCCCAACAACCTTGTATGCAACACAAAAAACATGGAGAACACATCTCAGGTCCGCATACCTGCATGCAACCCAAACGGACCTGTTGAGCGCCATCGCAACCGCGGAGGTGAACAGACAGGAGAAGGAAGACGAGGGAAGGACAGCGGTGCTGAGGCAGCGGCTTGCCCTGGAAGTGATTTTTTTGTCCCCTTCCCCGGCCTTGTTAAATCCGGCGCCGCGCCCCCTGTACCCGTTCCGGCCATTTTTACGTCCGTAGACATTTGCGTCCCGGCCGGCCGCACAGTGGGCCAGGGAGCTGCCCAGGCGAAGCGGTCGACTTGCGTTATGCCGTCATGAACTACGAGCATATTCTTCAACTCGGAGAGAAACAAAAGGAAGAAACGGTGATGTGAAATATACCGGCGCGCTGGGGGGCCCAGCCTCGCCGCTCCAACGCCAGCGGTGATCTCCAGAGAACACTCCGGGGCAAGAAGTGAGCGCTCGGGCCGCCCCGCCCCGCCCCGCCCCGTCCCACTGGCATACGTGCGGATCGCTTTCATGGACTCGAAAAGTTTCTAGTATCGCACATCAGCTTTGTCGGCATCAGCAATTCAACACACTCACACCTACACACACACATACACTTACGCACACACACGCGCGCGCGCGCCTAGCGGCAAATATGAAACTTACGAGGAAGTATGTCACGCATGAAACTCGTGTTGCCCCCATTTTGACCACGTCGTTTCTCTTTTCTTTTTGGTACAGAAAGGGGAGCCGTTGGGAAATAAAACTATCACGGCGGCGCGCGGCGAGACGCCGTTGGAATGAGTTGGTCAGGGGGAGGATGAATGCTTCTGAAAAAAAAAAAAAACTCGATGCATCTTGCTGGAGCTGCCCGTTGAGTCACGGACACGCTCGAGTTGGATTTTTGTGTAGTGAAGTTGGTGCTCTTGAGGAAAAAAAGGAGGGGGGGGGCAGGTTTCACAGTGTGGCCGCGGCCCACATTCCCCCGAATCACAACTACGCCGTCGAGAGCCGTTTCACGCAGTGCTTTACCTCAACAAGACTCGCTCAAAAGAATTTCTGCGCAAGGAACAAAGGAGGGCAGGCGGGCGGGCCGGGCCGGCCGGTCCCGAAGGAAATCAAGGCACCTCTCATTTGTGGTAATTGCCCCGTACCGGGACGTTTCGCGGCAAGCCGTTTGAGGATGGAAAAAGAAGGCGAGGACGGAAAGAAAAGGAAAAGGAACCGAAAAAGACTTCAACACAAAGCGCAGCTCCACACCCACATGCCGGCTCAGTGAAATCCTGGCTTAGGAGATGCATAGGGAAACGCAATGCGGACTCGATTAAAGAAAAAATAAAAAATAAAAAAAATAAGACGTCCAATGAGCACGAACAATTTAGCGCGGGCCTCACCTTTCGTCCCCGTGGCGTGACAGTCAGTGCAGGCTCCAGCCTCTGGACAGTCTGCAACAAAAGCCGCGGTCAGTTGCAATATAGAGCCGCACCGACGCTGCATCGAGGCAAGGTACATAAATATAAATAATTTTTTTTTTTTTTTTTTTTAAAGTTGAGTTGATGAGCCTACCTGTGTTGTCTACCGGCACCTCCGACTCGCAGTGCTGCCCCGTGAAGCCCGGGCGGCACAGGCAGCGCGCCTCGGGCCCCCAGCCGGTGTGTCTGAGAAACAAACCAACTTCGTCAAACACGTAAAATCCGCCAAGTGCTCCGGAAGGCCGCGGTAATGCGAACGATCCACTCGGGGCGGAAATGTCGAGCGTCAATACGGCAGTCGATCCCGTCGCCTCGCGCCACCGAGAGAGCAAATTTGTCTTTTAAATCGTTGGAACAACGGGCCGCGGCGGGGGTGAGAGAGAGAGAGAGAGAGAGAGAGAGAGAGAGAGAGAGAGAGAGAGAGAGAGAGAGAGAGAGACGAAGGGAGACAGCTGGTGCTGAGGGCCGTGCCCAAACATGTACACGATGACAGTTCCACCATCATTCTTGCATTCCCAAGAAACTTCCCTGTCGGTCATTGCGTAGGTGGGCCCCCTTGCCCCCACCCCTTCCCTCTCCACTCTATTATTTCTCCGTCCTGCACCGCCCCTCTCTGTCGCACTCGTCCCTTCGGTAGGACACAATAAAGTCCCGTTTCCGAATGAATCCCGAAAGTAAAGACTCTGATGTTTGCCCCTCTCCCCGCTCCTTCGCGGCAATAAATTTTAATCTCCGTGGCCCCTTAGCGCCTGCAGAGGGATGCCGGGCGTCGCCCTGTCTCTGTCGCACGCACGGGGCTCCCCGCGGAGGTGCGAGAGAGACAGAGAGACGATACGACAGGCGGTAGGCAACCCGCCACACTCAAGGGGTCGGCGGGCCGGCCTATCTTAGCGAAGCAGGGAGCTCTCGTTTCTCGCTAGGAGTGGGGTGAAAAAAAAAAAAAAAAAAAAAGGCCTGCTTGCGCTTTTCTGCCGATCGAGAAAAAAAGCGGCAGGCGTGATAACAACGGTTCGCATGAGACGAGGGAAAAAATTGAGAGGCAATGCCGGGTGGCGCAAGAAACCCCGACGCCGACCGGGTTCAAATAAATTGTCCTAACTTTGATGCAATTAACTAGTTGTTCCAGTTGCGCGTCGGGGCCACAGGCAGCCATGGGCGCGCCACAGGCAGATGGTGAAATGGCTTCCAATGAGCAACGACCAATCGGCAGCGAGCAGAGAGTCAAGAGGGCCACAGATGTGGCCGCTGCCTGGTGATTCGCCAATACACTGCCAGAGAGAGCTCTGATTATTCGATGGCATCATTGCATTCCCACCAGCGAGAAGGGAAGGAGGGAGGGAGGGAGGGAGAGAGGGAGAGAGAGAGAGGGAGAGAGAGAGAGAGAGAGAGAGAGAGAGAGAGAGAGAGAGAGAGAGAGAGAGAGAGAGAGAGAGAGAGAGAGAGAGAGAGAGAGAGAGAGAGAGAGAGAGAGAGAACCGGGTTTAAACTGCCGCTTTCCATCGCCGAGCGGTACTTAGGCGATTAGACCGCAGAGACATGAAAGGTACTGCACCACACTGCGCGGTGTGCGGATTTGCCGAAACAGGCTTCACGTCCTTTAAGCCCAGCCACCCGACGCAAATTTGTTTCGCCATGCACTTGGAATTAAAAAGCGGCCGCTGCCCAACATTTCTTTTCCATTCCTCAGTTTGTCCTTGTCCGAGGACGACACCCCCCTCCCCAGTTGACAGGGTCGGCTGGACTTAATTGGTTTCGCCTCGTTAAAGTTTACCCGGACTTTTGTTCAAGATCTCCCACCTAGTCCCACAGAAAACACTGACACTGAAAAAAATGTTGTTTTTCTTCCAATAAAAATGAAGTTTTTCTCGTTTTTTTTTTGTTTTTTTTTTTGTAGGGAGGGCCGCGGCGCGAACAGGGGTTCCAGTGGAGCGGACCAACGCGCCGCATCGCCATGCCGCGCACGGCAGATAGCGGCCGGCTTTCCGTCCGCCCGGACACATTGCGGTTCTGATTGCGCGCCAAACGTACCGAATCGCAATATGCTTTCATGTACCGACAGCTCCCCGAGAGTACTGCCCTTCCCACGCTACGGCCATTTTATTTCATTTTTTTTTGGTTCAAATTTAAGCGGATGGCCATGATTAGTGGGGCTGCGCTCTAGCTCAGGACCAGCTATTTTCTTGTTGACTGCTCCTCAGTCAGGGGACTTTAATTCCTAGGGAATAGGGCCCGGGCTGCAGCCTCGGACTGCGAGGCCCAATTGCTTGATTGCCGCGCAGCGAGAGCGGACTGGTCATTTTTCAGCTCGTCCGCTTCGTTGCGGAAGCGTGTTGACTAAGGGCTGATGAACAGTCAGTCAGTCCGCCGGGCTCTCTTCAAAAGCCACATCAGCAAACAGGGCTAGCGAGTACACTGTTAAAAAACCCCCTCTTTAACCTTTTTTCCTTTAAAAAAAAAAAAAAAAAAAAAAAAAAAATTAGGCGTACCGCTAGTTCCATCCACGCAGCGCGCTGCTATCCCTCCGCCGACCCTCGCGCCCCCGGCTCAACCGCAATAGCACGGCGCATCGTATTAGGACGGGCGCACGCATTCACATTGACATTCGCCGGCTAGTTCCTGCCTCTCCGTCGTGTTTGTGAGTGTGTTTGAAATGGGGGATGAACTAAACTGCAGAATTGCCAAGTACGTATTTGTTACGCGTTCGTGTGTGTGTGTGTGAGTGAGTGTGTGTGTGAGAGAGAGAGAGAGAGAGAGAGAGAGAGAGAGAGAGAGAAAAGGGGGGGTTGAGTGGGTGAACGGTCAATCAATGGTCCATTATGTGACTATCAGTGGTCCGCGGACATGGACACAACGACACACAGCAGTACGAGCAGCTGGGATATCGCGGGGTGGGGGGTGACTTGGGCAGGGGGAGGGGGTGAACTACGGGAGGGGGGGGGGACTAGGGGAGGGGGAGGGGGAGACAGAGGTCGAAGTCGAGGGGCACACCGCAGCTGGGCCCCGGTCGGGCTGCGGAAAGGAACCAATACGGGTGCAGATGGAGACACAACGAGCTGATTCCGAACTCTGGTTCCACGCCTGCGCCTCGCTATGTAATGCTGAGTGTACGAGCGTCGCCTCTCGGAAGTTCCTGACTGCCCAGCCTACCCACTGCGTCGTCTGGCGCGCCCACAGCCGCTGGTTCGGCCGGCTTTCCTCTGTCTAATGGCAGCGAAAGCCGTGTGTTGCGAGCATCGTTATTGAATGGCATTTCTGCTCGCGTGGCCGGCGGTGCGGTCGGCGGCATCATAACCGTCATTGGCATCGTGCGCCGAGGGCCGGTCTGCGCCACTCTGTCTCTCTCGCACGCTCAGCGCGCCGTTCACAGCCTATTCGCGGCGGCACGAGGACCCGAGTTATGACGGGCCGGCTTTCGTCGCGCAGCCGCCGTCTCTCTCTCACTCTCACTCTCTCTCTCTCTCTCTCTCTCTCTCTCTCTCTCTCTCTCTCTCTCTCTCTCTCTCTCTCTCTCTCTCTCTCTCTCTCTCTCTCTCTCTCGCACTCGTTGAGAGACACAGAGCAGCGTTCGGCAGCGGCTCGCAGGGCTGGGCGTGACGGGTAACAGCCTGTACAGTGGGCCCCAGCGCCCCAGCGAGACCACACAGTCGACGCTGCACTTTCTTTTCCTCTTTTTATATTGACGAAATTACGCCCAATTCGGGTCGCTTCGACACTGTAACAGTTTTCGCCACCCGCTTCGCCGGGAGGCTCGGCCGACTCGGCGGAAAGAAGCAGATCCGCGACTTCTCCGCTGACGATGACTCGCCGAGTAAACTTGGCATTGAGGGGCAGCGCGCCGTTTAATTGCCACATTCCGATAGTGTAGTGAGGCCACTCGGCACGACAACAGCTGCTGTTGGCAACCCTAGCGAGCGGCAGCCACTCACTCGTGAAGCGGACCGAACAACGGTCGGCCCGGCCTCCAACTACCTGCTGGCCGACATGCCGCGCGGCAAGTCTGGCGCAAAGAGATCACGGCGTTTGTGCGCCACCCTCTCGCCGGTCCCTGCCCCGGCCGCCCCGGCCGCCACCGCCAAGGGCAGGGGAGGGGCACCGCCAGGCACCGCCGTGCCTCCACGTCCGAAGGCGAAGCCGGGCCGCACTTGAAAACACTTTCCCTGGGGTCGCCAAAGTGTCGGGGCGGGGCTGTCGCACGCCCCAGGAATTTGCGCTACGCCCGCCCCGCCCCGCCCCGCCCCGCCCCGCCCCGCCCCGCCCCGCCGCGCCCCGCCCCGCCCCGCCGCGCCCCGCCGGCGTGAGGATTTCGACCCGACAGGCCACGTACGCACATTGGCTCGTCGCCGGCCAAGGTGCTCCGTTAAAGCAAGTTTTCCAATAAAACGGCGGGAATGCGGGGGCCGGTCAAAAGGCCTCACGGAAACAAACGGGGCGTCTCAAGTTCAAGTGCGCGGGCTGCGAGGGCCCATCAGGGGCGTGGCGATACACCGTGCGACGGGCAGCTTCGGTGTCACGCAGCGGCGGGGTATCGTCGGTACACCGCGGTGTTGTTGTTGTTGTTGCCTGGCCGAACGCCTGCGGAGTCCAGGGTAGGCCTGCCCGCCATACCCGGTGGTAGAGCGGCCGGGCCCACCCTGGACTCTGCAGGCGCCCACCGGGCAATATCCGAGCTTCGCGCTCTTGCATAGACAGACTGACGTTGTCGACCCTTTTGACTCTCGTGAAGCATTGTGAAAATTTTCGCCCATACTACTAAGACAACACTCGAAAGCGGATGCAAGGTAACTCCCAAAAATTTCCAAAAGAGAAGAAAAAAAAATCGTAGAACGATGAAAGTTTCTGAATTTTCCAACAGTGTGCCCAGGATAAAGAAAAGTGGCCACCCGTATCCAATTACAGGTGCTCTGGCGACAGCGGCAGCGCCAGTCAAACCCTTTTGGGCTTTCGGCCTGGCATCGAGATTTATCGGCCTGCGCCGCGACCCCGCGCCAACGTCGCACCGGCCGAGGCACAGTGGACAGCACCGGGCGCACGGGCTTCTCGGAGGGTAGGATGAAGAGGTAAGAGGTGTGCGTGCGTTTGTGTGTGTGCGCGCGTGTGCGTCGGCAAACGAAGAGACACTGTGCTCGCGTCCGTCTCCGCGTCGAAGGAGTGCGGTGCGGCTAAGGGATGGACAAGAAATGGGCGATTTATACGCGGGTCGAGGCGGCCGGGCCCCAACAGGCCGAGCCGTCCTGTCTCCCTCGCACCCGCTGGGCCGTGGCTCCGAAGCTAGACCGGCCAGCCGAGAGCCAGCCGGGCGTGGTGGGTCTCGTTTCTTATTTACAGCGCGCAGTACGGCGGACACGTTCTGGACTCGGCTGGTCCATTGTTGCTGCGGCCCCGGCCCAGCCGTCTGTCTCAGCCAGCCTACCCGGCAGTGCGCCCCGCCGCCCCGCCCCGCCCCAGAGCCCCTCAAGCAGAGAGGCATTCAATCAGCGGGGCCGCGCCGCGGGACACCGGAATCCCTCACATCGGAGAGGTTCTACGACACCTGCCCCGACCGACTCAGTGGCGCAGGCCGGCCAAAATTGGTTTCGATTTAGTCCCTTACTGTGCTGCACCACTTTGACGGTCTTGCACAAAAACAAATGACGATGAAACATGCTTGCGTTGAGGACTCTGGGGGCTCCCTGTGTGTGCGTGCGTGCCGTCCCGCTGAGGCGAATTAATGTCGGAAAAATGGTCGGGTTGGTGTGCCGCTGCGGCAGCTGCGGCGACTGGCGAAGCCCCGCGACGCCCCCGCGACGCCCGGCTTGGCCGCCTCGGCTCTGCGCGACACGCTCGCCGGGCAGCGCGGCAGTAAGCCTGGAGGAGGTTAGGCCACGAGCTTAATGTGTCAAAGGCCTTGCTCTTCGTCCAGTGCACCAGGAGCGAACCGTAGTCTGACCGCTTCGGGTCACGCGGCAACTCAGTGGCCAGTGCCCGGAACACCGCTTTTGAGACAATATAAAACAATCGTAACATTTAGGCAAAAAAAAATATGCAAACCATATTTTTTAATTTTTTTTTTTTTCGGAATGGCTCAAGGTTTACTAAAAAGTGTATAGTTATAGAGGGGCACTTTTCAAGTCGATATAACATTAATAAGAGGATGAACTTCAATTGCAGCCAATTCGATTGAACTTGTTTGACAGCGTAGCGCCGGAAGTGGTGCCAGGGAGTGAGCAGTCTGGCGCGGCGAGCACCTCTCTCTCTCTCTCTCTCTCTCTCTCTCTCTCTCTCTCTCTCTCTCTCTCTCTCTCTCTCTCTCTCTCTCTCTCTCTCTCTCTCTCTCTATCTCTCTCTCCGGGACGCCGCCTCTAACCTGATTCCAACCGGCGGCTTCAACTGCTCGGCTCACAGTTTGTTGTCGGCTGAGTTATGGTTGCTTCCGGCTGTTCCTATGCATGCAGGAGTACCGCCCTAATCCGCACCGCGCCGGCCTGGCAGCACTCTTTCCTCTCTCTCTCTCTCTCTCTCTCTCTCTCTCTCTCTCTCTCTCTCTCTCTCTCTCTCTCTCCCTCTCTCTCTCTCTTTCTCCGGAACACGCTGGGGGTGTGTGTACAAAGATCTGCCCCGAATAATACGAATGAAGCCAAACTGCATCATGTCCGCGTCGCAGCGGGAGCTGGCACTTTAAAGCGCCCGCCTTTGAAGCCCTGTCTGTTTGTCTGCCTGTCTGTTTGTCTGTCCGTCCGTCCGTCCGCCGGATGGCCCCAGGCCCGTCGTGTCGCGCCCCGCCGGCCTTGGAACTTGAGATGTCCTCGAAACAGCTTGGCCCTCAATGTAATTTTCCACACCCACGGGCAGTGACTGGTGCGGCGCTCTGGAGCATTAGCATGCGACGCGTGAAGGACTGTCGCGGAGCCGTCTCCACGCGTCTCAGACGCGTGTTTTATTAGCGAGCCACAGACAACCCCCCGGAAGGGAGGGGGGGGGGGGCTGCTTCCTGGATCGGGAAGCATCTCCGCCGTGCTTGTGTGGTCCCTGGGGCCCCCCTGCCTGCCCTCCACTCAGGCATGCCCTCCACCTGGCCGCCATGGCCGCCCGACCCACCTTTCGGGGTCCCTTTTTTGGCGCCGCGTTCCAGGGCACGGCAAATTTCGGGTGTGTGCACCTGAAACTTGAACACACGGCGCGCGCGAGGCGGGGCCGTGAAGGCTCGGGTATTAAAGACTATGCTAATCCATCGGCTAATCTGAGGGATACACAGCCACGAGTTGATGTTTAGTTCGGCAACTCGCCGCCAGGGGGTCGGGGGCTGCCTTGGGCCTGCCCTCCACACTGCCCTGCCGGGGCAAAATTCAAATATTTGCCGACGGCCGAGGCAAGGTGAGGGTCGCCGCCGGCGAAGGACGCGCCCAAGGGCGGCGGCCCGGCTTCCGAACCTGGTTTCTGAACTGGGCTTCTGCACCGCATTGTGGCGCGGGGAACCCTTAAGCGGCCAGCGAACAGCTTTCAACTGCTCACGGGGGGCCACAGACCCGAAAGACCCCTGGTTGATGAAATTTCAAACTCCTTCTACCCGCCTGAGCGACTGCCTGAGGGCCTCGGGCGCAGCAGGTAATCCAACCCTGAACGAACACGCGCGCTTGCAGAGTTTCAGACTTTTACCATTTAAGACGCCACACAGGAAAGCTCATCACAACGTAAAACGAGCCTTTCATCGCGTACGTTTAGGGAATTTTAAAAGTTAGCAGATCCACCGCGGGATGGCGGCGGCGTGACAGAGGAGTCGCCTAGCAGGGCAAGGGGTTCAAAGCTTCGACCGCGTCGAAGCGGCGCACAGACACAGTGTCGCTTCAAGACCGCCGCCCCGCCCCGCCCCGCCCCGCCCCGCCCCGCCCCGCCCCAAGGTGCCGCAGGGCACACGGGCCACCCAAGGGCTCAGCCAAGGGCCAGGGCCAGGGGGTTGTGTTTGGCTGCGTCCAGCATTCTCGAGGGCCCTACGACCTGCAGGCTAGACGAGCCAGACGATTAAAGCACTAAGGAAGGACAAGCCCGAAGCCACTGCCTTGCTGGGACGGAACGGGGGTCAAAGGCGGCCTCCCCGCCGTCTGGCCCACCCGCCCACCTCGTGCACGCGCCTGTCACACCCATTGTGCCGGAAATCGGATTAAAACTGGAAGGGAGGGCTGGTTCCGGGCAGTCCTCTTTCCAATGTCCAGGTGACACAACGAGGAAATGAACGTCGACACAATGTTTTCCCACATGACACCATGAAGAAAATTATCGTTGTTCCAAGTAAGTTATCCGATTTCAAAATGTGTATTTTTTTTCCAGGGTGTTCCAATGGTCATTTCCTCGCGGGCTGTGCTGCTGTGCGTCTTACGCCCCCCGGCGCCGCCCCCAGACTCGTTCAATCTCTATCGGATGTGGCCACCCATGCGGACGGAGAACGCCGAGAGAGAGAGAGAGAGAGAGAGAGAGAGAACTCGTGTGAGAGACATTTAGTAAACGCGCGCCTTCCAGCAAGTTTCTTCCTTTCGGCACTGAGCGAGCGAGGGAGCGAGAGAACAGAAAGCCGGTGACTTTTCCCATTGACGCTTCTGTTATTTCATGCAAATAGAGAGAGAGAACGCCACCGTCAATTTATGTGGGCCCTGGCAGCACCGCCTCACGTCCAGGTTTATTCTATCAGGAATCTACAAGAAACTTCCATCTTCCTGCCGGCAACGTCTAAGAAACTATTCGGTGGGTGAAGCATTTACCTCCGTCTCTCTCTCTCTCTTTCTCTCTCTCTCTCTCTCTCTCTCTCTCTCTCTCTCTCTCTCTCTCTCTCTCTCTCTCTCTCTCTCTCTCTCTCTCTCTCTCTCCCTCCCGCCATAGCCATGCCCCACACGCCGCTTGTCATGCCGGTAGACGTGGCTCCTCCTTTTTTGCCTGTATGTCGCGTGGCTTTCGAAGATAGCAATTCCCGAACCACCAATTTCATTTTGCTCGCCCACCCACACAGTCGCTGTCCGACGCACACCGCAAAAACAGAGGGATGGAATAAAAACTGCGTTCGACGAGGGTCAGTGTGTTTTAACGTCACCCCTGTCACTGCCTCGACGCCCATTCATCATCCCTCAATCAATCAGTCGGTCAATCACGACCCATGAATCAACAATGAGAGTCAACTAACCTCATCATTTGTCGTTCGATCACGTGACGTAAGGACTAATGCCGTAGCAGGACGAGCAGACAGAGAGACAAACAGAAGGACACTCAGACACACAGACAAACAGAGAGAGAAACCGTGCTGTGCGGTGCACCCCGCTGGTCGCAGAGGACCCTCTGCGCGTACGTCACCGTGGGCGGGCATGCGGGCATGCAGGCATGCAGCCACGCCCGGCCGACGCTGTGCTGGGAGCGACTCGACTCGGCTGGCCGGGTGGACCGGGGCGGCGCGGCGCGGCGCGGCACGGCCATGAAAAATAACGCGAACCGCTGCTGCGGCGGACGTCACGCGCGGCACCACGATGGGGACCGTCATGGCCTGAGGGAGGGGGGAAGAGAGAGAGAGAGAGAGAGAGAGAGAGAGAGAGAGAGAGAGAGAGAGAGAGAGAGAGAGAGAGAGAGAGAGAGAGAGAGAGACGGGCACGTCGAGGTGCCGCGGGACTACGTGCAGCGGGCCGTCTGGCGCACTGCACAGTGGGCCGTCTGGCACACCGCTTCAGCGCTAACGTCACATGGGGCTCGAAACAAGCACGCGGCCAGGAATCCATCGTGTGCTTGATTCTCGTCCAGGACTGGCCTCCCCGTTGCCGCCACGCATCCGACACTGCCACGTTACGCCGTACCTAAAAGCCGCGGTGTTCTGGGATTTAGTGGGTCGAAGCCTGATTGGGTCATCTCTGCGGGGCGGGGCGGGGTGGGGTGGGGCTCTATCGGGCGGATCTCTGCCATCGAGCGCCACCTGATGGACCGCCTGACGTTATCCCCCACCATTACCTTTGAGGCCCCACCAAATCATTGTTATTACTATTATTACTACCTTTTTCTAAAAAAAAATGTTTTTATTCTTTTTTCTGCCGGGGACGCGCGCTTTTGTCGTACCCGCCGTAAATTCAAACACACAAAGGGCCGCCGATACGCACTGGCAGCCCCACGGGTGCCGACGGCGGCCGACGGGCACCGGGTACCCTCTGTCTCTGTCGCACCGGACGCTCCACGAGTGCGAGGGAGACAGAGCGACGGCGGACGCGCGCCCTCCCTTTAAAGAAGCACTCGGCGACGGGCGGTGGCGTGCGCCGACCCCCGCAGGCTCGACGCTCTGCCGCACGCGCGGGACGCAGGGAGGAAGGGACTCAGAGACAAGGACACGAGCAGTCAGGTGGTGCGTCTGCCTCAAACGACCAACAGGAAAAGCGGCAGGAACAGAGCACTGCAGGCAGGCCGACTGACTGTCCCGGACAAAAGCAGAACGAACAAGGCGCAGAAATATGTATATATTTTGTTATACCGACGAGAAAAAACATCGAGCGTTGTTACACTCCCGATCCGGAGTCAAATCGATTTAAACGGTTACTTTCGGCAGAGAATGTAGACATAACCTGGGTAAGTCATCCTAACATTACTCAGAAAATAAACCAAGTCCTGCACGAGTTGACCTGTCATTTTTTTTTAAACGACCCCCACTCTGTTAGCCACACGTGTTAGCGGAATACCATCGCTCTCGGCAAGCATCTGGCGTCAACCAAGACGTCGAGGTTAGACATTCTCTCTCTCTCTCTCTCTCTCTCTCTCTCTCTCTCTCTCTCTCTCTCTCTCTCTCTCTCTCTCTCTCTCTCTCTCTCGGCGCGGCATGGTGAGATGGATGGTGGCATTGACGGTGGAGAATGAAATAACACGCGGACATGAAGGAAAAGGGGGCAGGGGCCTTGGGTGGTGGGGGGTGGAATGTATACCATGACTATCAAAGTGAAAAAGGACCCGGCGAGGATGCAGACCCTGCCTGAGCTGGGCTGCCCAAGCCTTACCAGGAGAAGGAGAAGGAGAGGAAGAAAACAACGAGGATTTTTTTTTGGCTGATGGGGAAGGGGGAGAGTATGGAGTCGCGCAATGTGCATGCGGCGACATTTTCCCTTCATTCTGCAGAATTATGACCACAGTGGTTCGCCTGGGCACACACACACACACACTCACACAAACACCCACACTCACACACACAAGGCGACTGACGACTCAGACACATGCACTGCTGTTCCCCAACCTCGTCAGAAGAAATCACCGCACGCGCGTGCAGTACACTGATACAAAAAAAAACAATAATAATAAAAAATATTTAAAAAAAGAAAAACCCACCTGTTGCTTTGAATAAAAGAGCAAACGGACAATTTAACGAGCCCACCAACTCATCGGGTATAAGTCTCTTATTCAAATATCGGCGCGATGCTGCCCTCCCTCTGTTAGTGTGTGTGTGTGTGTTGACGTACCGCGACCCCGTAATGAGCGTACCATGTCGCACGGCAGGGCGACGACGGTCGGCTCCGACTTTACTCTGATGACGTGTCTCTCCCCCCCCCCTCCCTTTGCCCCCTTCCCCCACCACCTCCACATCCCCGCCAGGACCGGGGGGGTGGGGGGGGGTGGGGGGGGGGGGACGGGTCTACAGGGTGGGGCGGCGACCCCTAAGCCTTCCAGGACGGTGACATCTCTCTCTCCCTGCCTCCTGACTACACACACACACACACACACACACACACACTCACACACACACACCCACACACACACACACACACACACAGAGGGAATCGTACATCGCGCGCGGAGGGGCTCCAGAGGAACTTGAGCTGTCTGGCGATGCCGCGGCGATGCCGACAGGGGCGTGGCCCCGCGTGGCCCCGCGGGGCGGTCTAACTGCGCCGCGGGGAGGCAGGCGGTGAAGTAGGTCTACGCCGTCGTGGCCGACAGCTTGGTTAAGTTGGCCAAGATCTCGCGCCAGCAAGGTGTGCGTGTGCGCTTCCGCGAACCGGGCGTACCTGTCGCACATACACACACACACGCACACACACACACACACACTCAGACAGGCAGAATCATAGACGCAGACCGCAGGCACACACACACACACACACACAGACAATCTGCGGCTGTGTGGCGAGTGGGCGAATCGTACCCGGCCAGCGCGCCTTAAGCTTCAATCGCTGCCAATCTAGATGTCAAAGTGAAAGGCTTGGCGACCGCACCCTGAATGGGCAGGGCCGTGGTGGGCTTGGGCGGGCTTGGGCGGGCTGGGATCACACAGGTGGATCGTCGTGGTCGCGCCACGCGATGATTGGTCTAATTCAAAGCAGTTCCACTGCGAGGGGCGCGGGTTGGCTCGGTGGGCCGGCACGGTGCCGCAAGGCGTATCATTGACGCGTTGCGCAATGCTGTGGTGCGGGAACGGCCTCTCTCTCTCTCTCCCTCTCTCTCTCTCTCTCTCTCTCTCTCTCTCTCTCTCTCTCTCTCTCTCTCTCTCTCTCTCTCTCTCTCGACAGAGCACTGTTCTTCGGAATCACTCTGTAGCGCAGGGATTTAGTGGCGAGAAGACGTAGAGGTCTATTGTTGCATCCGCCGCCGGAACTGCAACATAAGACGCCAGAAAGTGGGAGGGGGACCCCCCCGGGGTGTCTCCTTGCTGATTCCGATTTATGGAAATTGCTTTTCCCCGGGATGCGCGCGCCAGCCAAGCAACCAGAGTGACTGTTTGAGACGGGGGAAATTGTTATCATCGCACGCCAGCAAACGAAAAAAAAACGAAGAAAAAAAAAGAACAGCAAAGACACACAAGAAAGCGAGTGAGTGTGGAACACTGAGCGCGGAAACTGTGGCTGTGTTTATGAATGGAAACTTCCGTAATCGAATGAGGTCAAAAGCATAGTAAAACAGCGGCGCAGGTGGTCGGGGAATCCCGCGGCAGTTCCGCTCTCGGCCACCGAGGGCGCAGCGCGTCGAGCGCGGCTGGCTGCGGCATGCAGCTGGGCCGCCGACTGCATCGCCAACGGGATCGGCCGGGGCGGGGCGGGGCGGGGCGGGGCGGGCCGGGGATAGCGGTCCGCCTTGTGGTGAGGCAGCAATACTGGGGGAGCTGCTGGAGGAGTGTACTAGGCGTGGAACGGAGTGGTAGTGTGTGGAACCCTGCTGGAGAATTGAGACTTGCTGAGGAGTGGACCTGAACAGGGCTGTGGAGCCTGAGCCTCCGCTGGAGAATGGATCTCAGAGACTTGCTGGTGAGGGGAAATTACTGTGAATTTCGGTGTACCAATCAATTGAATTTCAGTTGCATTTCGATGAATGTCGGGCAAAACGTACTAAATTTTGAGAAGAATTTCGTCGTGATCGTGACGCGATCGGTGTTTAATAAGGCCGCCGCACCCAAACAGCAAAAAAAAAAAAAAAAAAAAAAAAAGAAAACAAAAAAAAAAAAGAGCGCAGGCCCGCGGGGAGAAGACATGACAACTGTTGCGTTTTGGTGGAGCGGCGGCGGCAACGCAGAGGCGGCCACCTTTTTGCACGGCTTCCCTTTATTTCGAGGCGGCAGCGCCGCGGCGCGTGACTCGTCCGCCCCGGATGTAATGGCGGAGAAAAAACACAGGGTATGAGTTTCTGCCCCATATGCCGCCTCTCACCGTCTCCAAGGTTTCCAGGCTCCTTGCAGCCCGATGCCGAACAGCGCCGTCTCTCTCTCTCTCTCTCTCTCTCTCTCTCTCTCTCTCTCTCTCTCTCTCTCTCTCTCTCTCTCTCTCTCTCTCGCACCCCTGCGGGACGACCCGTGAGTGCGAGAGAGACAGGCGTCGTCTCGGCCGCCCGGCACTGCGCGCGAGGCATCCTCAGGGAGATTCCCTTATCTAAATCCTTGACTGAACGTGCCGCCCGCCCCACAGCGTCCCAGCAGCTGTATCTGCCTGACACCCTGACCCCCTCTCTGCTTTTTTCCTTTCTCTCTCTCTCTCTCTCTCTCTCTCTCTCTCTCTCTCTCTCTCTCTCTCTCTCTCCAGCGGGCGTCTCATGAGATCGCAACGCGTTTCTTCATTAAAAAGTGACACATCAGACTAACAGGCAATAACAACAACCCCCATGCTCCCCGGCTTCCTTATCTGGCGCAGAAAATGGGGGAAGATGCTCGCCGCGAAGCGTGGCTCTCTCAGCGTCTTCCCGACTTGCCCCTCACGGCTTCCTCAGAAACGTTAAAAGACAAAAATGTGTAGTATGTGAATTTACAGTCAAAATAACTAGCATTGGTAACATAAACTCTTGGTTTTGCAAACTTCCTTTAAGGCATTTTTCTTAAAAAAAAATAAAAAAATAAATTACTGGTTGATTAATTTTTCTTTGTTCCACTTGGTTTGTACGTGAGAGCAAACTTTCTCCCTCAGATTCTTCCACCCGTTCGGCGGAAGCTAAGTACCTGCGGAGACGGATGTCCCCTGTCCGCTGCGGTCCGATAGCTCTTCCCGTCGCGGCGTTTATCGCCCGCTGCAGGCCCCTGTCGACATGCGTCTAGATTTACCTCTTTAATGCGAGGCTGGCCCACTGTGCGGGTCCCCGACGCTGCAGTCGGTCCTATCCCAACGCCCCTCCCCCCGCGTTAATTCACGCTCACGTCCCCCCCGGCCCAAATTAATGCCCACTCCGACAGTACTCGAAAGCGCGCGCCGTGTTCGACGACGTCGCGGCGTCCGCCGTCGCTATCCGTCTTCCGCGCGCTGCCTGGATGATGAAGTGTCTCCCATCGTGAGACCCCTGTGATGCGCGGGGTAGGCCGACCCGCCACACGGCTCACCGCGGCGCGCGGCCTACCCGCAGCACTGCAGGCGCTCCGCGTTATTGCCGGAGAGAGAGAGAGGGAGAGAGAGAGAGAGAGAGAGAGAGAGAGAGAGAGAGAGAGAGAGAGAGAGAGAGAGAGAGAGAGAGAGAGACAGAGAGACAGACAGAGAGAGTTCCTTACCTGCAGGCCGCGCCGTTGCGGCAGGGGTTCACGCCCTCCAGACAGCCAGGGCCGCGGCTGCAGTCGTCCCCGGAGTGTCCCGGGAAGCACTGGCACCGGAAGTTCCTGCGGCAGACGCAACGACGGCGCTCAAGTTGAGATCTCGACGCAGAACTATTCAAATTTTCTGCCTTGCTCGTCCTGCTTCACAGTGTGTGTGTGTGTGAGTGAGTGAGTGAGTGAGTGAGTGAGTGAGTGAGTGAGTGAGTGTGTGTGTGTGTGTGTGTGTGTGTGTGTGTGTGTGTGTGTAGCACGTGACTGACCACCACACGGTGGCACTCATTTTTCTCTGTATTTTACTTTCCAGGAAGCGGCACGGAGACCGGAAAAACTTTCCCCCAGCCCGCCACGCAACCATTAATTATGGCGACAAGCAGGGCCCGCTCAAAGGGAGCTCCTCGGCCCCGCCTAGTGGGTGAGTACGTTCATAAAGTTGACTCGACTGACAAAGCGAAGCGAAGGCCGCGGAAAGACAAGTGAACCTTTGCTCGGCTACACTGCGAGCGGAAAGCCAGTGTAACGGCGCGGAGGCTGCGTCGGTACACTGTGACGATAAGCGATTCACGCGCGGATCACGTTGACAAATGTAACTGAGATCGGCACTGTGACCCTCTTCATTTTATTTGTTTTTTTTTTTGAAAAAAAAAAACAAAAAAAAACACCGATTTATTTTTTTAAATTTAAAAAAAAAAACAAAAAAAAACGAAACAAAGACAGAGTGGACTCACGTGAAGTCGGCGGCGGCCAGGCAGCTGCCGGCCAGGGAGCAGGCGCTGACGGAGCAGGCGGGCCGCGGCGGCGGCGGCGGGTCGCCGTCGCGCGCCTCCCAGGTGGCGTTGAAGCCGAACACGGCCAGCAGGTGGGGCAGGGCGCGCACCTGGTTGCCCTCCAGGCGCTGGCCGTCGAAACGCACCACCAGGTAGGGCGAGCGCGCCACCACCACCCTGGACGCCAGCGCGTTCTGCTCGGTCACCACCAGCAGCTGCAAACGGGGCGCCAAACGAAAACAAAAACAGTCAACACGAATCAAGGGGATGAGTGAGTGAGTGTCGCCCACTCGACGCCGTGTCGGCCGCGGGCAACACCGACTGGCTACCTGAAGTGTGTGTGTGTGTGTGTGAGAGAGAGTGTGTGTTAAATGGCGCTTTTGTTGCGAGGAGCTGGGCCCATTAGACTGAATAGGTCCGCGTGGTGGGGACACCTCCACGCCGAGCAGCGTGGGCCTCTGTGCCTGCAGACAGCAGGCTGTACACTCTTAAATACTATTTTGAAAATAAGAAAAAAAGGGTGTGCCCGAAAGCTGCTTCTCCGTCTCTCTCTCTCTCTCTCTCTCTCTCTCTCTCTCTCTCTCTCTCTCTCTCTCTCTCTCTCTCTCTCTCTCTCTCTCTCTCTGGCCGGGCTGGCCGGGCTGGCCGGCCGTGCGCAAGCGTCCCCACGGGAGAAGAGGGAGGGCTCGGCCACTTATGCTAATCACAACGAATGAAGCGTTTAAACTATCGACCCGCCGGGGATCAACATTGGAATTACTTTTTACTTCCGAGAGCTTTGGCTGCGAGCGAGGTGAATGTGAAATCCCGTCAGAGAGAGCCGCAGGGCCGAGCCAGGCTCTTGTTGAGTACGACAAGACAAAGAAGAAAAACTTGCGCCCGTGGCTGCGAGTTGCCGGAACTGGGAGAGGCCGAACCAGGAAGGACCGTGAATCAATCACACGAATTTTTTTTCTTATTTCTTTTTGCAGTGTCATCCGTGAGACGAGCGGTAGCAGACGAGCCCCTAGAGGTGCGTAAAGAAACGTTGTTTTTTTGTTTGTTTTTTTAAGTTTTTTTTTTTAGTAGGGATGGGGCCTTAGCGGCAAAGACAGTTTTTCCAACTCAAAAAATTGATGGAAAGAAATCCTCAGAAAATTCCCTACCCGCGATTCACGTTGAATTTTCGACAGTACACCATCACCGAAGTGTTGGAAACTAAGTTTTAGCGTGAAGCGTTGAAGTTCCTTTTCGCTGCCAGAGAAACAAAGAGCGGGTATCGGCACAGCGCTCCTCCAATGACCCACCGACAACAACACTCACAACACCTGACCGATGTAGGTCACGGATTCAGCAGGTAAAGGCCAGGAGGAAAAGCAGCGGGCGGAACGCCTCACGGCATCCTGGTGGAGCAGCCCGCCCCGCCCCGCCCCGCCCCGCCCCGCCCCGCAACGGGAAGCAACTTGTTACCGGAAAAGCTTGTCAGGGCGCAGCGCGCCGCAGCAAGTGCCCACGCCAAGACATGCTGGTTTAACTGGTACGAGCAGGCCGAGCAGGCAGCCAGGTGGGCCGGGCGGAACAGACGGAGCTGGCAGCCAGGGTGTGCTAGTGGGGCGTGGGAGCGAGCTGAGGATCGGCGCAGCCAGTGATCTTCCAGGGGGCACCGGAGAGAGAAGCGCCCCCCCCCCCTTTCAGCACAAGCCAGCAGGACTAACCGCGGCGTGGGAAAACACCGTGCTAACTCCAACGAGTTCGGCGATAATAATTAAATAAAGTGTGAGAGCAAAACCACCTTTGATGTCGAGCGTTCAGGAGAAAAAAAAAAAAAAAAAGAGGCCCGAAAATGAGGGAGTGAAATAGCGAAGCCGCGCTCATTAAAACTACGGCCTCCACTGGGCAAGCCAGGCGCGACCTTCGCAACCCACGGTCCACTTGTTTTTTCTGTGGAAAAACGACAGGCATGTGGCCAGCCACGCAGTCAGCCAGCCACGCAGTCAGCCAGCCACGCAGGCAACCAGCCACGCAGGCAGCCAGTGTGGGCAGAAATTAATTGGTTCCAGTGGGATAGTAAGAGACGAGGAGAGATTGATGCCTCCAGCTGCCTTTGCCTCTGCCGCATTCTTCTCGCTGACTCACTTCCCTCCCTCACCCCTTCTCTCTCTCTCTCTCTCTCTCTCTCTCTCTCTCTCTCTCTCTCTCTCTCTCTCGTCTGTCCACCGAGTCGGTCCCGGGCGAGGAAAAAACAACTTGAAATAAGTGAACGTTTTCCTTGAAATGACGTGAAAAAAAGTGAAATAACGTTTAAAAAACGGTTTAACAACGTTGAAATAACGTAAAAATCACATAGGGATAACGGGATTTAAAGTGCAATAACATAAAGTAACGTCAAAAGCAAAACCGATCCGCCGACGATCCGCAGAGCCTCTTGGAAAGCAAAACCGATCCGCCGACGATCCGCGGAGCCTCTTGGAAAGCAAAACCGATCCGCCGACGATCCGCGGAGCCTCTTGGAAAGCAAAACCGATCCGCCGACGATCCGCGGAGCCTCTTGGAAAGCAAAACCGATCCGCCGACGATCCGCGGAGCCTCTTGGAAAGCAAAACCGATCCGCCGACGATCCGCGGAGCCTCTTGGAAAGCAAAACCGATCCGCCGACGATCCGCGGAGCCTCTTGGAAAGCAAAACCGATTCGCCGACGATCCGCGGAGCCTCTTGGAAAGCAAAACCGATCCGCCGACGATCCGCGGAGCTTCTTGGAAAGCAAAACCGATCCGCCGACGATCCGCGGAGCCTCTTGGAAAGCAAAACCGATCCGCCGACGATCCGCGGAGCCTCTTGGAAAGCAAAACCGATCCGCCGACGATCCGCGGAGCCTATTGGAAAGCAAAACCGATCCGCCGACGATGCGGCGTTGACATGTCGAGTGGGGAGGTTTCCCTTCCGGCCGCCACCGCCGCCGCCTAGCTGCGACCCCACCGCCGTCCAGCCGCGACTCGCAACATTCTTCCAACGGGAATGAGCCGAGTTTGAGAAGTTGCCTGTTGTTGGCCAGGCGTGGCGTGCCACTCGTTGCAGAGGGTGGCTTCATTTCTTCTTCATAGTTTGGCCCGCAGCTGCCGCCGCGCGGCGCTTTGGCCGATGAAGGCGCTGCGGCGCTAAGCTCGCCAAGCACCAACCTCAAGTTTAAAAAGTACGTATTTTCACAATTTTATTTTAGACACTTTGGTTATCTGGAGTGGTCAAATTTTGTTCAAGTCTGTTGCGAGCAGCACTGGTCTGCCCTGTGGGCTTACACGGCACAGTGTTGGTAACGCCGGCGTTCTGTATTACCACTTGTCTGGCCCAGATCCGGCTCGGGCCTCCCTGCCACGCCGTGCCGTGCAGCAGACCTTACGGTGTGTACCGCGTTCAAAGTCCCACATGTTACGCGCGGCCGTGGCCTGCCACGGAGACTGTGGGCACGTAGGAGCCATTAGCAGATAAGACTGCGTGTAAGTGGGAACGAGGAAACGCACCGGCAGGCAGGCAGGCAGCCGGGCAGGCAGCCTGGCACCGCACACACAGACCCTTGTTTGGACTTGTGTTGCAGCACGCGAGAGTGGCGCAACTCGCTGCGGACTTGGACCACACCCCTTCGTGTGACCGTCGCCATCTGTTCACTTTGAACGACAATAACCAAAACAGAAAGTAAAAATAAACCCGAAAAGTTTTTTTAGAGCCAAAAAAGTTTGTCTTCACACGCAGGAAGAGTAATCAATTTTTTTTTGTATATTTATGTTCTCCACGTGTTCTCCACGGGCCTTCTAATATGAAAATTGCTGAGGTCTTCCTGGGTGCAATGTACCTTGCGGAAAAAAACAAGGGGAGGAGGGAAACCCCTGTCGCTACGCCGCGCCACCCTGCACCTGACGCTAATGGTGGGGGGAGGGCCAGGCGATACCCCCTCGGGGAGAAGAGGGGAGGCGGGACAGCCGGGGCTGGCGGCCTGGCGGGACAGCCGAGGCCGGCGGGCCAGGTGATCCAGTAGCACAGTGGCTTATTGACACACTCGTAACGTGACACTCTGACAGGGACCGTCCGCCGCCGTTCAGCTCAGCACATCGCGTCAGGTTTGTGTTTCGCTCTGTGACGGCGGCTGCGTGCACCGTAAAAGGTGATTTAAAGGGCCGGGGAAAAACACAACCGACATCGCATCATCACAAAAAAAAAAAGGTCTGTTTCGTCCCCTGTTGTGATAGGACGATTTAGCCCGGCCGGCCGAGATGCTGGTGCGAGTACAGATGACACTTCGGCCGTGACGGTCGCCGGCCTTCCCTCTGGTTAGTGTCCAGTCTGCGCGGGACTGCAGCCGCCCAATTTACGATTTGCACTCCGGTATCCGACAATGGGTGCGCCGCACACCATTGTCGGGGCGTCATGGGGGCAAGGCCCGGGCAAGGCCAGCCAACACACGGCGCACAGTGGGCCGGCCAACCCTGCGATGAATAATTCCAGGGGTAGGTTGCAGGGAGCGGGTGTGAAACGACGTCTGTGTGCTGTGTGTTTTCGATTAGGGAAGCAGGAGGGAAAGACAAAGCAACGAAACTGTGCCAATAATTTCCATGCGTGCAGCCTGTCATTCAGTGCCGAGCTGACAGCTCCTGTTAACAATTAGAAAACCGGGCGTGCGCGCCATGCGCGAGAACGGGGAAGTTTCAACTGCACTTATCCCTCTGAGCAACTCGTTTAACAACTCGAAATGATCCGCCGGCTGGCGTCCCCGGCTGCCGACAGCCTTCGGGGTTCAGCAAGTCAGAACTGCCTGGTCGCTAAGCCGAGGCTCCGCGGCGCTCGGCAGCAAATCGAAGCGTCTTCGAGATGTGACGCGGGGCGGAGCGAGGCCTGGAGCGAGGCTACAGCAGGAAATGGGATACAGGGCCGTTCGGCCATTCGTTGCGAGTTCGACAACCGCCGCCTTCCTCGGCCTACCAGTTAGCCAAGGGCCTAGCTAAGGGCCTAGCCAAGGGCCTAACCAAGGGCCAGGAGGAATTTAGAGCGTACGAAAATTACTGCATTATTATATGACAACTCAGTTTTTTTTTTGTTTTTTTTTGAGTCGTCTATAATACATGCCACGTTCTTGTTTCCAAAGAGAGGTCAAAACGAAACCAAGTCCAAAATTTGCGAACGCCACCATGGCAATAAGTTGTGAGGACCCAACCGCAAAGTCGATTCCCTTTGTGAATGTCGCATCTCCGCACAGTGGGACGAGGAAGCGTATTCATTGACGGGGCAGAAAGAGCGACAGAGACGGAAGGGGCGGTCCTTCCGGCCCTATAATTGGAGCAGGAGGCAACAAATTCGGCCTTGGCAGATAGGCCTTGTTCAGAGAGAGAGAGAGAGAGAGAGAGAGAGAGAGAGAGAGAGAGAGAGAGAGAGAGAGAGAGAGAGAGCGAGCAACAGGAGGGCGTCTTGCGCGCCCTATCGCTCCGTCTCGCACCGCGCTCCGTAGGCCTGGCGAGCACAGGTGCAGCTGACTTCGTAACCTACCTTTGGAAATTTATTGTACCTCACAGACATTTTGTCGAATTTGTATTGTGAAGAGAATCCTCATGTCGCTGCAGCCTTTCCCCCTGTTAGACGTTTAGAGCGCTCCGAAGGCAGCAATCTTCGAGAAGGAGACCAGCGGGCAACGGCAGCGGCACGAACGGAACGATGAGGGAAGCTAAGCCCGCCGAGGGCGCGGGGTGTCCCAGTCCCACCCGAATCGCAAACTCATGCTGATGTACGCGGTCTATCCATTATAGTTGGGGGATTTGGCGGCGCCGCGCTGACTTACGCCTCGTATAAGGACGATGTACGGACTGTTTCGTCGCGCCCTTTCGCCCCGATAAATAAACATCGTTTTCAGCTAAAGGGAAAGGAAGAGGGAGTTCGCGCGCGCGGAGCACTGCTCAGAAAAAGTTGAGAGCCAAACTCGTTTCGGTACTAACCCTAAAAAACACGCCAAAAAAAAAAAATAAAAAAATAAAATAAATGTGAACATGATTTGCAGAGAACACGATCCTCACGGACGACAGTCATGGAACGGCGGCGCAGCAGACTGGATTCCGAAAGACATTTGCGTCGCTCTGTCTCTCTCGCACTCGTGGGGCGTCCCGCATCGGCGGCGCGAGAGAGCAGCGCGACGACAACGACTCTCGGAATCAGTCTCCGACCTGCTCTCGTAAAAGCACAGGTCGCAAAAGGCGGACGACGCGACCACGCCTTTTACTGTGTACTTGGCGCGCTGCAGACACAGACACCGCCGCCGCCACTATATTCGGCATAAAATGAGATGAATTATGCATGGGCATCCTTCGGAAAATATTCGGGGCCGCGCCCTGCCGCACCATTGGCCGCCCCGCCCCGCCCCGCCCCGCCCCGACTTGGACACAAGAATATCGATCCGTCTCCGCGCCGTGCCGTGACATCCCGAATAAAAACTTGTACACCGGATCGGAAATTCCATAGCCGCCAGCAAGGAAGCGCCTACCCAGCCTCAGCTTGGGCTTCCGGCTCCAATATCGCTCCGCTTCTTCGCACCCACACGGAGCGCCCCAGGAGTGCGAGAGAGATGACAGACGCGAATCAGAAGGCCGGTCTTTTTCCGGTGTGGAACGCGCCCTTTGGAGTACAAGGGGCAACTGATGGCGCGAAATTTAAACAGAGAGCGGCGCGGCGGCTCGGCCAACAAATGAGTGTTTGACGTTGAGAATGAGTCCGAAAACTTGCCAATTTTCCAGATAATTTAGCATTATTTGTCCCGCCTAAAAATGCCGCGCCTTCCCCGCCGCTTGGCTGTGCTCAATCACGAGGCGCGGTGAATCTGGGCCGCGGAAGCGCCCCGCTCGCGGCCAGGGGCGGCGCACAGTGGGAAGGGGATGGGGGGTTCCCGACGGGAGGGTGGGGGCGAGATTAGGGTGGCTGGCTGGGCAGAGCTCGCAACTTCGCCATCTTCCGCGAGCCCTCTGAGGAGCTGGAGGTGATATGTTAAACTGGCGGGGACCGCAGCAGCAATCGAGAGGCGCGTCGCCAGAGTTCCCAAAACGCTTATCTCTCCCAACTTTCTGGTCGCCATTGATATGTAACTCGAGCTGTGTGTGCTCGTTCTAGCGAGGGGCCGGAGCCGCAAAGAGAAGGGCGCGCCCTGTGAAGGGCGTGAGGGCAGGGTACAGTCGCGCCCACCGTGACGACCGCAGACAGGACCGCTGTCTAGCATGGCCGTGGCGTAAGCGGGCTCAACACCGTGTACCTGTTTTCCTGTTTGCGGTCGGGTTGGTCTCACGGGGCCCTTTGCATGCAAACCTCCTTGTGTGCAGGAGGGTCCGCTGGGTTCGACGCTCACCTGCTGTTCGCCCATGTGGAAGTCCTCCCGCTCGTAGTAGGCGTACTGCGTCACGCTCAGGCCGGATAGGACATACAGCTGGCTGAGGTACAGGGCGATGCTGGGTTCCACGCGGTGCGACGCGTCCAGGATCCAGGTGCACTTGAGGGGCACCGGGTAGGGCCCCGGGAAGCCCGGCGTCTGCAGCACGCCGTGGTCCTGGCCCACCAGGGTGCCCCCGCACGCGGCCTGCAGCGCCGCAGGGGCCCTCGGGCCGACGGCGACCTCCGCGGCCGCCGCCGCGGCTAGCAGCAGCAGCACGACGGCAGGCCACTCCATCGGCGTGGTCATCTACTTGGCGGCGGTCATCCTGCAAGCACAAAAACGCGCGGGCGTTGGTTAAGCACTCAGCCAAAAAGTTCCCACCGGAATCCGGGAAGGAACGACGCAGACCGGCCGAGCCAGTCAGGCGTGTGAGGTACTCGCAAATCTGAAACCAGCTTAGTCGCTGCCGCAGCGTTTCCGTCACCGGTTCCTTGGGAGGAATAAATATAACAATCGACCGGAGCTTATCTGCCATTTATCCCCGGCGTGGTGCCAGAAGTGCCCACGCCGCGCTGCGGCGCTAGCATCGCATTGTTTAAGAGCGCAGGGCCGGCCAAGGACTCGGCCATGGCGGCAGTGCGGGCGGGCCAGCGCGCCAGCGGCCGCCCAGGGGGTCCGGGCAAAAATACGGTCCGCGTCATCGCTTGCCATGACAAGTGCGGCTCGATACTGCGTCGGCCAAGCGGACATTGCCTCTGCAAACACCCTGGAAGCGGCTGTCGAGTACACTGCTGGGGGAGAGAACGTCTGGGGCGAGGGTGAGGGAAAACCAGGCACGTATATAAGTATATATTAAAAAATATGATAGTTAGATCGATTAAACCAATTGGTATCAGTCATCATCGTGTTTCCAGAGTAGGATTTAACAGGAAATAGCCGCTGCTCTCGACAGGGGGTTGTTTGCGGGGATGGACGGTCACTCACGCACCGCTCGGCCCGCATAACTCCCTCGATTGCACAATCATTGCACCGGGGACTGTTAGCGCAGGTGGACGCAGCGAGGGTGGCGCCGTGGACCTTTACACTGTCAGGAAGGCAAGCATGATTCACAAAAAAAAAAAAACAACTAAATAATCTATTTTAATTATTTATTTAAAATATTCGACAGGTACTTGCATTTCGTTGACTTTATTCGACGATGTCGATTTTATGAATTTATAACACTCTCACGGCCTTAACACCTCTGGCTTTTCGCTCCAGACCCTATGTGGTTAACCAAAGTCAAACACACGTGTTAACAGAGGCAAAGGGGGTAACATTACGACCCGTGTTTAACCAGTAGAATGTTTCGGGAGCAAGGGGCCTTTTGGTGTATCCACGCTCGTGTTGTGTGTGCGCGAGAGAGAGAGAGAGAGAGAGAGAGAGAGAGAGAGAGAGAGAGAGAGAGAGAGAGAGAGAGAGAGAGAGAGAGAGAGAGTTGGAAAGAGGGTGTACCTCGTGGCCCATGTCCGCCTGGAGGCCCAGGCCAGTCAGCCCCGGCGGAGCACAGTGCACAGTGGGCGACGCGTTTTCGGTAAACAGGACCTGAACCAAACCTCGTTTTTGGAGAGCAATCCATTGGTGGGGTCACACGTTCGGTTCGAGTCACATTTAGCGACTCTGGAGCTCAAAACGCGTCTCGGATTTTGGCCGCCTCCACTGGTCTTCTAGCCCAGTGTGCGGTGCCTCGCGAGCCCGGCTCACTATCTCGCCGCCGCCATCGGGTACTCGCTGCTGGTACTGCTGCTTTGCATTTTGGCAGCCGTCCCTTCAAGTTTTACTGTGATTGGCTGGGCGTGGCGATGCCGCGTCGCGAACGAGGGGGGATGAACATCGGGGTCGGGCGTCACACAAAGCTGCTCGTATTTTCAAACCGGATTGCGCCGAGGCGGTGCCTGCGCCGCCCAATGACACGTCACCACCAGGTGTGGCCTCGACGTCAACGGCCAGAGGAAAACGGGAGACCGTGCCGGCATTCCCGTTTCTTTGCGAATTTTGAATAATGCACGCAAGACCACTAATTCAGGACGGTTCGTATCCTGTAAATAACAACATGCCGAGGCTCGATGGTTTTGCACTGTGCCACGCTGTAGGCAGGGGTCCGGAAGGGAAAGCCGGCCTGGAATGCAAAAACAAGACCCGTGATAAAATCCACACCCGCCCTCTTATTCAGTGAAATTTATCCCTCATGTCGCGACGCGCCACTCCGTCCGTCGCTGGGATCAGTTTGTTTTGACTGTTTGCCGGGCCGGCCCACCTCCGCATGGGGTGCAGACGGAACCGCCCGCGGCTCAAGCTAAAAGCTGTGTAGTAACACGAGAACGGCCTGCCCCCTCCCACCTCTGCATTATCCACGGTCCAGGACCTCACCCGCCCCCCAACCCCCACGGGGCCTGGCGACAGTCTTTACACACCATCGGCCTGGATCCAGCAATGGTTCGTTCACAAGTCCGCACGGACTAGATAAGGCTCCTCTACGACTCCCCCTATTGTATCTGGGGGCCGATAAGCGGTTAAGAACTTCCCCCCTCCCCCTTCCTATCCCACCCCCACCAGCCCCCGTCTTATGACCTCCTAGCAGGAGGCACATACTGTATATAGAGCGGGCTCAACGCCAAACCATGCAACACCACACCACCCCTCTTTGTCACTCTCCCCCCTGTGTGTGTGTGTGGGGGGGGGGCTTAGCATTGTAAAAAAGCGGCCGCTGGTCGCGGCCAAGGGCATCGGCGAGGGAACTAGCGCTTTGGCCAGCGGTCGGCCCACTCCATCACAAGGGCGCCTCTAGCTGCCGCTGCGACACGGTCGACCTTTGTCATGTAAACTTATACTTCCACTGCTACGACTACAGCGCCGCCGAGCCACACAAGTTGCTGGACCGCGCACCCACCGAACGGACAATGGTCGGTCCCACGCACTTGTGACGCCATTAGTTGGGTGCAACGGGTTCGTGGACCGTCCCTGCAAGCTTGTTACTATGTTTCGGATTGTTCGTTAGGGTGTCCCGGAAGTGGACGTCACTGGGCAGAGGTTCGTCTGCGCTCCGCTAGGGATTGGGCAAAGAATTTTTTTGTCACTCTTTCGATGAAACCGATTACGTTAAGACACGAAAATGGTTAGTCCAGGCTCGAGAAAAGAGGTTCCAAGGTGGCAGCGGCTCACAATGGGCTACCTGTACTAATGTCCGATCAGACTGCGCCTTGCGTCATGGTGCTGGGGGTGGGGGGCGCCACGACGGTGCAGCCAAACAAGGGCACGGTGCTACTGTTAAGTGCCGCTTTTCAGTATTGTTCCTCGCGGCGCTGGAGGGCGCTACTTTGGCTGTTTGCGTGGGTCCGTGCTGCTACACATTCATCCCAACCGCCACTCTCACTATCTCCCTCTCCCTCACACCCTCGCGCACGCGTGCCCACATCCGCCGGGGTACTTACGAGTTGGGGGCTCGCTTGGGTCGCGGCTGGCCAGCGCCGCACTTTGCGGCTAACTTGCCGGCCGGGGCGACCCGACCAGTCCAGCGACTGGCTGACGTAGCACTGAGGCCGCTGAGGCCCCGCCAGACCCGCCTGCGGTCACCCGGCCTGCATGTGTTCCGTCCAGCCCTGTATAAAAATGGCAGCGCCGAGGGGCAGTTTCCGGCAGCGCAAAGTGGATCCGTTCGGTGGGTGTCTGGAGGTTCTCACGCCAGATCAACTGCCGGCGGTCCCCTTAGATCAAAGCCGGCCATCTGTTACTCAATGTCGGTGGGGCAGTTCCCGGGGCCTCGGTGGGGGGTTTGCTGAAGTTGACCGTGACCATCGCAGAGCTCGGGGAGGAGAATGGGAATCACCTGGCTGATGCTGGGTGAGGGGCCGTATAAATCCGTCTCGGCCTGGACCGAGCCGCAAGTCAAAGGCACACAGACATCTTCTCCAAGCCGCGGGCAAATTTATTTATCCTGAATGCACTGACAGCAGGTGGACTGACCAAACCCAAACACGACAGTCACAACTTTACTTTTTAAGGAACAGTCCAAAATGTTCGGATCCAATAGGTTTTTTTTTCATGCACAAGTCAAAGGAATACTATCGTACCTGTTTCGTGTCCGCACGCGATCAGGATGTCGTTCCATGACATCTGAAAAAGAAATAAACTTCTTAGAACTGTTGGCCTTTACCCGTCGAAGAGTGTAGCTGCCCGCTTTGAGTGATGCGCTATTATTTAGTTTCCGGCGCGGCGGAACTTTGACGATGCGATGCTGGTTCGTCGATTCAAGAAGCACGCTTCGTCGTGTTCTGGATAGCGGAGGCGGCCACAAAATATGTCAGCGTCCGTCAGCGGGCATAGTTTCGCCTTTGTCGGGCAATAGGGCTGATGGGGTGGGTCCGGGAAGAAGGGGGGAGGCATGGAGGTACTGGTGGTGATGTTGTGAGGTTTGCACGGCCACAAGGGTTGGCGCTGCTGCCCTTGTGGGACGACGGCCTGACCCTGCTACCAGACCCTTGCAGCCCTCAGCCCTGCACCGCCCCGACCCGCCGTTTAAGTAGAAACTCATCAGGGGCAGCGAAGTGCAGGGCCGCGCCGCGGGGCTCGAGGTCCGGCACGGCCGATGCGTCCGTGCCTGCACGCTTACAACCTTTTGAAGCATTTTGAGCATTTGAGCATTTGAGTCTATCGTCAATGAAAAAATCTCAAGAGAAAATGCACCACGAACATCGCAATAAGACACGAACTACATTTTTTAAACCCCCTCTGATGCTGAAAAAAAAAAAGCTTTAATTTACATCTGGAGATTGGGCAAACTGTAACTGCACCGCAGGTACGGCACGGCCATCCTCTGCCCCTCCGTGGCCCCCAACCCAGTCCTGAATTCCATCCCCACAGTCACGCACACAGCGCCAGTCCTCGTACAGGCAGTAACTCAAGACAAGGTTAGGCCGTTGAAATCTGGCTGGTGCTGCGGGCCCTTCCATAAACCACGCGGACTTTGCAGGCTTGCGGCCGGCCCCTCGGTTGGGGAAGGTTAGGTGGCGAGTGGTTTACCCGGCTTACGCGCGGCCCCCCCACACCGAGGTTTGCTCGGCCCTGCAGTCGGTGCTTTGCCGTCGGGTCATTACCAAGTCGTGAAAATTCATTACGGGGCGATGACCCACCCGAGCGCGGCCAAGAGGACCCCGAAGTAGAACCGAAGTGGAGCCGAAGTGCAGAGAAGCGCGCACTCTCCGAAAGGAAGCTTAACTTTGTCTTCCGTCGCGCGTCAGATTCGAAAGCTCTCGGCGTGCATAGCGACGTGGAAAGATCAATCATTTTGCGGAGGGTGAGGATAATTACAGTCGTGGAGTGACTCGCGGGAAAAGGGATTAAGCTGGATAATGACTAATTTTTGCTGAGACTGGTCAGTGCGTACGACAATTACCGGTTATTTTTTTTATATTTTTTTTCACTGCAATAATATCGCAGTGAAGAAAGAAAACCGTTTCAAGAAACCAGCGTTTATCTCCGTCGAGAGCGGGTACAAAGAGAGGGAACCCGAGCGAAAAAAGGGAGGAGCAGCTAAAGGATGAAACTCTTCCTTCTTTCATCAAACTATCCGTCTCGTCCGTTTTTAAATTGTCGGAGACGGCTCCAGTGGCTCCTCTGTGCGCACCATCGCTGCAGGATGTTGGGCGCAACAACAGAACGGCGGCGCGCTGTGATATTGCGACAACTTCTCGTCCTTTTCGCCCTTCTCTTTCTTGGTGCCCTTTTTTGGGTCCCTTTTCGGGACGCGGGAGAAGGTGGGGGGCGGCGACACTGCAGCCGGCGCTGCCGGGCGGAGACACAGCGGTGCGTGAATACCAGAGAGCTGCAGCCGCGCTTCTTCATGCCTTGTTGGCCACTGCATCCACCTGCCCGGCGCACACGGATGCTTCGTGCCACAGCCTTCACTTGCAAACTTTACTTTCTCGACAGCGAGCGCCGTGACACAGGGGGACGCCTTTACTTATAGGCGATGCTGCCGACGCCGGTGCGTCACAGGACGCCCAAGTGTCGCCGGATCGAAAAGTCGCTTCACAAAGTTTTTAAAACTTGGGGGAGGGATGTGCGGTAAAAAATTGAAGGGAGGTTCTGACGACGGTCCATAAGCCAAACCAACGTAATAGGTATTGCCCAGCCCGTCGCTCTTAATAATGCGACGCGTATTTTTTTTATCTAGGGAATTATTTTACTGCGATGCAGCCAGAAACTTATCCAGTGCGCGCTGAGGCCCGGGTGGTCGCGGTCTAGATGTTCCTCCAGGAAGGGGCCCCACACGCTGAGGCAGCGCACGCCCCGTTTCCCCCCACAGACCGCTCACAGAGTTGTTCCTGGCTGGTGTTGACTGTTCGACGGACCGTGAAATATGCCGCAGCCGAACCTTCCTTCCGCTCGAGCCGGTCCAGGGTGGGATTGAACGATGTGCTCTCGTCTCACCACGCACGGAGTGCAAATAATGACAATCAAGACAAGGCCGTGGCCGCGATGAGCCTTGTACCGCTTGTGAAACCAACGATTTGCTGCCATTATTGACTAACATCCCAGGTCAACTCAAGCACGCCGACTTGTGGAACTCAGACGCTACCGTCCTCAAGGACGAAGGACACTCGCTCTTCCAGGGGCTCGCGGTGCACCGAGCGCGGTTGGCACAGTACTGCGGTAAGCCTCTTCGGAGTGTTTTGCGCGCCTGGCAAACGGATGATAATGAGAAACCAGCTCACCTTGGCCAAACTGACGACGGCGTGGCGGTCTATTTCTTGCAGGGATCTCAGGCTGCGGTGCTCCGGGCAGCGGTAGCCCTGCGGTAGCCCGGCGGTATGCGGCGGAAATCTCCAGGAGTCTGCAACTTGCGCGCCAAGTCAGCCGGAGTTCCTTCGAGGCGTCTGGCGAGACCTTCGCGAGGGGCGGCGCATCGGCAGAAAGCATACGTGAATATGTCTTCGTTGGTGCGAGAGGATTTCTCACTTTCACACGAATGCTCGCCACGCGCCACGCGGGCGGTGGGTAAGCCGTGACGCGTCGCGCGGCAGTTTAGGGTGGGACAGAGAGGCCTTATGGTGGTCGTGGGGGGGAGGCCTCACTCGAAAAACGGTCCGATGCACTCGGACACTCAGACCACATGCCTCCTTGTAAACCCGCCGGGTTATAAATGAATCGCAAAAAGGGTTTTCTGGAAGGTTTATGGAAGGAGTCCTGCGTGCCGCGCCCGAGATCCCATCGATATCGCATGCAGAACGCACAACTCAGAACGTGAGACGTCCGCGTCCGCGGATTTCGGCTTCAGACACTGGCCAACGCAATTAGATTTATTAGTGGAGGGCAGGTCGGGAGCGGAATGTTGAGGTGGGGAAAGGGAGGGGGTTGGTTCTGCTCAGTAAATCTCCTTCCTCTCCAGGCGGCACTTCCTGGTCTTCCTGCCACCGGGGAACCGCTCGCCATGATCTACTAGGCACGGTGATAGGGAGAGGCAAAGGAGACGATCGGGGAGTGGAGGGGGAAGAGGGGGTCGAAGAGGATCGTGGGAGAGGATCGTGGGAAAGGATCTGGGGAGGGATTGGGCGCGCCATTAGAAAGGGAATTTCAATGAGGGGATCGAGGAGGATCGGAGGTCTAGTGAAGAGGAGCAGGCAAGGACCAAGGCAGAGAGAGAGAGAGAAAGAGAGAGAGAGAGAGAGAGAGAGAGAGAGAGAGAGAGAGAGAGAGAGAGAGAGAGAGAGAGAGAGCGGCCGCAGGATGCTGCGGGACCTTGGTTAGGCGTAACACGGACGGACGCGGAACGACAGGGACGGAAATAAAAAAAAATGTCCTGAAGGAAAAGTCAGGCGTGGCGACGGTCGGAGGGCGCGGATAAAGCGGAATAAATATATTTCATCCAAATCGGTGCGGAGGGACCTTCCTTAAGGCCGGACTACCCTTGGTGCACGCTGCACTGCACACGGTTGAAGCGGCGCTGCTACTGATGGACTCATAATCACCACATTACACGCTGCTTCAGCAAATCGATTGCCATCTATAACCATTTTTTTTCATGCGTTTACCACAGCAAAATGCCAAACACCCAAAAGAAAAAGATAAACATCGCGAGCACTCTCTCATTCAAGACCCGTAAATCGAACGTCAAGAGAATAAACAGTTTTATCACCCCTCGGCCGTCAAGATAGACGTGAAGCAGCCAGGGCCTCGGCCAGGGCCTCGGCCAGGGCCTCGGCCACGGCGCGAGGCAGCGGTGAGGTCCGTGCCGCCGACGTCCTGACCGCACCAGAACGGTATCAGAGTCCGGAAATGGGCTGGGGTGGGGGAGCAAGATTTATCGGCGTCTGATTGGCTGGCATGTGGCGGCTTGCACTAGGTCGGGCCCCGAGCCAAAAAGTGACGTCACGGCGGACAAAAGACACCTTCTTCGGGCCTGTGGGTCAGCCAGCGTGGGGAAGGAGAATCTGCGCAGACTCGCGGATTGGCGTCCCGGTGGCGTAAAGCTGTGTATTCAGTGTAAGACCGGCCGATTAATCGATTAATCGAAAATAATCGCGATTTTTTGTTAACAGTCCGATTATCACATACCCTCGTCAATTTAAACAATTTCATTTTTTTTTTTTTTTTTTTTTTTTTTTTTTTTTTTTTTTTGAAACATGCACCCTGGTTTGCTTTTCCGCCAGCGCTAGGTTGCACACCGTCCGAAGGGCCTCTCGCGCGGTCCAGATTCCACTCGGTTTCGAAGCGCTAAATGCGAGGGCACTGCGCGACCACCTCGGCGAGAGAAATTTGCATCGCGAGCAACGAAGACACAAACTTCGGTATAAACACGGCGGCGTTAAACGTGGCCTTGCGCCCAGACGGTGTAGCGTCATGTTCAGGCACGCCGCGCCCGCCCCGGCCGGCCCCACGTGTGTTCCTATCGGCACCGAACTTTGTACATTCGTTACCGTACCACAGACCGGCGTACGGTGGGCCCGAAGACCGTTGAGGCGGCGAAAATCCAGGACATGTTTCGAGCTCCAAAGTCGCTAAATGGGATTCGAATCAAAACGTTTGAGCCCACCAATGGATTCCTCGTCCGGAGAGCAATCCATTGGCGGGGTCACACGTCCGATTCGAGTCCCATTTAGCGACTACTGGAGCTCAAAACGCGTCCAGAATTTTGGCCGCCTCAACGGTCGTCTAGCCCACAGTGCGGCGCCGCACAGCGCACAGGGCGGGCATGGCAACAGGGGGCGAAAAGGGTCCAAAGGGATTTCCGGGTCTGTCGATGCGGCGAGTTTGTAATTGCCGGGAGCCTTGTTCATCCCCGACCGCGCAGCGCTGAGCCCTAAACTCTACGGCGCGTATGAAGCACGTCGGTGAGTACGCAATGCAGCTCGCCACCGCGACGACGAAGCACAGTGGGCCAGACGACCGGTGGAGGCGGCAAAAACTTTAGACGCATTGTGAGCTCAAGAGTCGCTAAATAGGACTCGAACCGGAGCGTGTGACCCCACCGATGGATTCCTCGTTCGGAGGGCAAGCGGCCTGGCCGCAGGGCAGTGGGTGGGGCTGCGCCGGGCTGCGCACCTGCCTCGTCCCTGCCCCGTGATCGGCGTCGTTCCACAGTGCAGGGGGCATCGGCCGCGGGTCAGCGCGGCGCAGACAAGCTATCTCTTGAATAACGCGGCCGCTTTGTTTGTCCAGGGTGCAGCGGCGGCGCGCATATCGCGCTCGTGTTCGCCAATAGTGCAGACGTCAACGCACAGGCCAGCAGTGAGGGATGGCGAGCGCGGGGCTGTTTCGCGGAGCGATGTGTGCTCAGTCTATGGAAAGGCGGGGAGCGCCCCGCGCGGAACGCGTCAAACAGATTGAAGGTTGGATTCATGGGTTTCAAATTTTATCGCACATGGCCTGGATCGTAGTTTATACTGCAGACGGAAAAAAAATGGCGGCTGAAATTCGTCGTGAAGTCACGCTGATGGGACCTACAGCAGCACCATGGTATGGTGCAAATGTCACGCAACTGCCTCTGCCCCGTTCTCTGCTGCCCTGATCACCCCCCGAAAAAAAGGTTGACGCCAAAAAGCTAGTTTCATACAGGGAAAGGGGAGAAAACTTTTCAAGAAACGGAGAAATCGAATAAGTTTGTCACCTTCACGAAAAGTCTCTCCAGCTGTCCCTGCTGCGCGTTGATTATCCACAAGGCGTAAACGCAAATCGGGCACGAACTCTTTGGGTGCTAAAAAAAAATAAGGAGACAATATAACGACGCTTCCTCTGAAGTGGCACTTGTGCAACATCGTTACACAGACTCGCGCGTGCGTGTGTGTGTGAGAGATAGAGAGAGAGAGACAGAAAGAGAGGGAGAGAAGTGCGTCTTGGTGTGGTTCCTCAAAGTAATTTTCAAGAACTTCTCGAAACGCGTTCCTTATATTTGCATAGTGGCCCCGGCACCCACAGAAAATGGGGAAGCAAAGTAAACACGACCTTTTCCACCACCAGTGGCGGAGCCAGGCACACCTGTCGCCTCCCAGAAACCTTCCGGAACCCTTCCAGAGCCCTTCCAGAATCCTTCCAGGACCAGGGGGAGTCCCTAGGCCACGAACGGACGCAGAGGCGATCCACTGTGTGCGAACAGAACCGAGCCCAAACGTCAAATAGAAGAATCGCGTTTTATGAGCGGAGCCTTGCTAGCTCCTGCATAAGCCTCACATGACCTCTGCAGAGGCCCTATGAGACCCCTGGTGCCAACTTCTTCAGAGTAAAGTAAAAAAAAATATAAAAAAATATTGTTTGCTTTTTTTTCAGGGTGGCACTGCAGCCGTCGCACTACTTCACTGTCGAAAACTCTTCATTTACGAAAGAAAGTAATTTGGACAATGACCTACTCCACTGTCGTTAATAAAGCGGGCTCGTAATTTGTTTCAGCCCTCCCCTTTCATTTATCCGTCTGGCTCCGGCATCCTCCAGCCTACACTCAGGAAAAAAAAAATAGAATCAAAAGGAAACCGTTGATTCTGCCGTCTCATTGAACTTTACTACAAAGCAGATGGTTGCTCTTCCGATTGATTTTCCCTCTGGCATTTGAGTCGCCATAATCGTTCCGTTTCGCTTTTTTTGGCAGCCGCGAGCCATGTCGTCCCTCACGCCATACGGCGGGAAATGCGCCGACGAAGCCGGCCCGCTCCTCTGGGACCCGCGGCACGGCGCTGTGCAGCAGGTGCGTGTGTCCGTGCGCTTGTCAATGTGTGTGTGTGTGTCCGTCGACACCCAGGTGCGCGGGGTTCCCAGGGGACTGCGGGGGAGGGTGGGGGGAGCGGGGGAATGGGGCGCAGGACCAGACCGCTTTGGAGCAGCGGGCAGCAGCTTGAGGTTGTGATACGAAGGCCTCCCCACCCCGGCCGCGGACCAAGAACACCCCAAACAGCGCCAGGCCGCCGCCACCATGCCATGCCGCCGCCAGCGAGGCCCGTGGGGACCTTCCGGGCCGGCCACTGCCATCAAACATGTATGCCTGGCTGCCACTCGGCTGGCCGCCTTGGGCCCGGCGGGGCTGGCGGGGCTGGCGGGGCTGGCAGCCCAGCACTGGGCCTCAGCTGTGCGGCCCGCTGCCTCCCACGCCCCGCCCCTTCTTTCCGTCGACCTGAATCACCGACACCGTTCCAGCGAGGCAGGCGCCCCGCACAGTGTTTAGAGCAGGCGGTGACGCCAGGCGAGGGCGCGAGCAATATCGCCGACGCTTCGACTGGACACTCGACGAAAGCCAGGAGGTCCGCGGCGCCAGGGCCAGCCGCCCAGAGATATCTTATTCCCGGCCGACCCTGAGCTGACAACGGGTGGACTAGACATGGTAATAATGTCCTCGGACCCGGCAGCGCGGCTGGAGCCCCGGAAGGGGGGGCCTTCGAGGGCGTCGGGGTGAAGCGAGGCCGTGGGAAGGACGCCGGAGCGCGGTCGCCGAGGTCTGCAGGCCACGGCCGTCTGCAGGGCGACGGCGAGGTGACAGAGGCCGGCGTCGCGGGGGAAGATGAAAGGTGAGGACGGCATGACGAAGAAGGGAAGATATTGTGAATCTCGGCCATCTTCCATCTCCGTCAGCACACTGCAGCCGTCCACAGAGCGGAGAGATGAAGCGACGCCGCCAAAACGCGCAAACAGCGGCACAATAAGGCCGCGGCGGAAAGTCAAGAGGAAAATGTCGAAATGGTCGTCGGCGGCGCAGAGCATAATAAAGATTGGCGTAAATGGAGGGTGAAAATGAACCAGCGGGGGTTTAGCGAGGACCATCGTCGGAATAGTGGGGCGGCATTGGTTCACCAACAAACACGGCCTAGTCCTGACGCACGGTTTTTCGCGGTCTCTTCCTCGCCGGAGCGATCTTTTTCTACCTTCTCCTGCGTCACGTCCGCCGCGCTAGTGCAGCTGGGTTTGGGTGCCTCGGGTGGAGCAAGGCCGCGTCGGGCGGGGCCGCGTCGGGCCGGGGTGCACCCCACGCCCCAAATCAGACCCGCGGGACACAATAAGAAGAATCCGCTCTGATGTATCTATCCCCTGCAGGATTCAGCATCAATCTCGCTGGGCTCACTCACTCGCATGGGAATAAGGAACAAAAAGGCAGAGGAAATGACGACCATGGTTTGGTGGATCATGAATCTCTGCTGGTGTTCCGTTCTCCACAATGTAATCGATGTTTCAACATGAACGGGGTAGACTACACGGTTGGAACGACTGAAGATTTTGACATACAGGCTATGACAAGAAATTTGAAGCCGCGCACGTTGAATTGTGTCACAAAGCTGTTGTGGATTTCTGATCCAGCCTGAATAATAGAATAGAACCCGGCGCAGCGCGTTGGCATGATACAGAACAAGGCTAACTCAAAGATCATCAACTTTTCACAAGTCCCCACCCTCCGGCGAGGAAGAGATGATCGTCGGCCAGCGCTGCTGCTGCGGCGTTACCGCGGCCCGGGCCGCTCCCTCGGCTCTCTGTGGGTTGTTCTCGGGCAAGTCCTTTATTTCGGCGCGCCGACCCTTTCAAACTATTTCCACACGAGGTCCGGCTGGTCTGTGCCACTACACCAGCAAAGGGACTGTCCTATCCGCTCTCGCCGGACCCCCCCCCCCCCCCCGGCCTTTCGAGACACAGGGCATCAAACACAAGGCGACGGGGCGAATCAAGAAATTGACGTGGGTCCGACGAAAACACCATGCGTGGGGCCCGTGGCCTGTGCTTGCGACGCTTGACAGTAAACGAAAATAGAAGCGATCTGCCGTCAGGAAGGACCGGGGGCGCCGCACGGTGCCCGGCGGACGCTTCACATGCACCCCAGCTCGCACAAACACACACACACACACACACACACAGCAGTGATTTGGATATATTTCATCTGTCTAAGTGGTGCTTGAGGGACCCTCACGGCCGAATTTTGTCTCCATGCCAAGAAGCCGCGTTCGCTTATGTGTCTGTGTGGGTGCGGTCTGTGTGTGGGGGTGTCTGTGGGCGTTCATACGTACATGTGTGTGTGTGCGTGTGTGTCCGCGTGAGTGAGGGCTCTGCTTTCGCCGAATGGATTCATAATGCATGTTCCGGGACGTAGTTATTCTTCCGTATGAAATGTCGGCGGGCGAGCGCAGGGGCAGGGCGCGACTTGTAAGGCGCCTCCTTTGACGCCGCTCCGCAAGAAAACCACTTGCCCGCTTGCGAAAACACCCGCTATCCCACCAGGTGAAAGAACATCCCGAAGAAGAGCGGCTGCAGCGTCAACACACGCGTCGCGAAACATTCTCCGTGCTACCCCGAGCCTTGCCGATCGAAACGCGCCACGCCAAGAAGAATTAGGTACCCTTTTTAACGGCTGAGTTATTTCACGCGCCCCTCGCGGCACCACACTAGGCCCTTCGTCCAGCGCGTCTTCCGGTCGGCGGGGAGTCGCGCGAAAAGGCGACCCCACCCCGCCCCACCCCACCCCGCCCCGCCCCCGCATTGTCCCCGTTTTCCCTCTGTTTCCCCAATGAAAGAGCGCCGCTGTCCAATAAGCTGCGTTGAAAACGCAACGGCGGCCCCGGGGAGAAAAGGACTGAGAGGAAAAGACGAAATCGTTTTATTAAAAAAAAAAAAATTCACAGTAAATTTTTTTGCTGTGGTGACAGTCTGAGGCAAGGGCAAAATATCTGGACCTTATATGACGACCGTGAGGCGATTGCTGTACTGCTGGTTTGGCTCGTCGCAATTTGTGGTGTCGCGGCGCCTGCGGCTGGGACGGGTGCAGCTGGTGAGGGGCGAAGGGGCTCACATTTCTCCACGCGGCGGCCAGTCCGAGGAGAACGCCAATTATATTTCAGCGTGCCGGACAAGACGGCCTCCCAGACGACAGGAGCCACCACGCTTGGTCGAAGCGGGGCGGGGCGGAGCGGGGCGGGGCGGAGCGGGGCGGGGTGGGGTGGGCGGAAGCAGCCCGCGAGGATTAATTTGTTCCCCCACGTGCCGGGCATTGTTTGAGTGGAGGGGCCGCTCTTTCCTGGAGGGTCACTGGCGCTGAGGACCGGCACGTGACGGCTTCTGTCTCTCTCGCTCCCACCCGGCTCGGCCGGCTCGGCCCGCCAGTGCGAGGCAGACAGAGCGAATCAGTCCGCGCAGTCGGCTAGGCCAGCACTGATACAACTGCTGACCCCACGGGAATGGTCCGTCCCAACGGGGTCCCCGGCTCCGCCTGCACCCCGGCCTGAACAGCCTCCCACATGCGGCCCTGCCCGCGCGCGCCTTCTGCTGCGCTCTCTCTCTCTCTCTCTCTCTCTCTCTCTCTCTCTCTCTCTCTCTCTCTCTCTCTCTCTCTCTCTCAGCAACGCTCGGATTCACCTTGGAAGGTTAGGCCAGGTTTGCGTCGGGATGGTGATGACCGTCGACGGCCGTGTGGTTTACTTGGCACTCGTGTGTGTGTGTGTGTGTGTGTGCGTGCGTGCGTGCGTGAGAGTCAACAGAGGAATGGCGTGGGCGCTGGAAGGTCGGTGTGAGTTGGCTGGACGCGCCAACGGCCTCGAGAGCGGGAAGGGATACGGTAGGCTCGGCCGGGACGCCAACACAAATTAAAGGGGAGCGAGTTTCGCTCGCAAAATAGGCACGCCGTATTCCGCACACAAATAATTAATTAAAAACAGTTTGAAGGACAAACTGACCAACCTTGCGGTAACAAGGCTCCAGCGATAGTCTCTAAATAGTCACGGATAAACATGCAAGTAATCGGCCGAAGAACACCACTGAGTTCGGGGTTCCGGGTAGGGTCTTTTTCGATTTCGAAATGTGCATACGTGTGTAGGTGAGCGTGTTTGTGTGAGTGCTTGTATGTGTGCGCACACAGGCGAATGCAGGTCAACATTACTTTCGCTCCACCGCAATTGAAAAGCTGAGTGGATGGATTGCACACTACACGTGTTTCCCACCTGCGGTTCCGCAGCAAACCCTCACAGCCAATGGCGAACGAGAGAGACGCCACTTATCCAAAAAAGCAGGGATTCGTTTCTTGCTTCCTGCCATTCGTCAAGCTTGCGTCGCGCAAGGGAAGTGGGCCGAAGGCATGCGAAATTAACCGAGGACAGCCGAAGGCAGCCGAGGTCAGCCGAAGGCAGCCAAGGACAGCCGAAGGCACGTCCAGAATAATGACGAGAGGAAGTCCGGCCGCAGCCCACTGAGCAGCCACACCAAGGACCAAGGACACTCTGGACGAAACAGCGGACTCAGACTTCCACACACCGCAAAAGTTTGCCGAGGGGGAAAATGTTGTCGCTGCTCTCGTCTCCGCGGGGACTGTTGCTGATTCGGAAGCGATGGACAGGAAACACTTGCGGAAGAAAGGACTTCGTAGATTAGGAAAACACTTGAAAGTCACTCTTCTGAAGAAGCGTCTTCTGATCTGTATCACCGCTCTGCCGCTCGTCTCGCCTCAGCCCCTTGTTTACCATCTCACGCCAGAGCCGCAACCGGAAAATTCCATCACTATCACCCTGTTTTATGTTTTTTTTTTGTTCCGTCAAGGTTGCGTAGGCATGGCATGGCTGGTGTTCGTAAACTATAATGATGCGGCCGTTATCTGAAGTCTTTACTGTTCTCCCGAACGGCCGCGGCTCACAGCGAGAGGAGAAGGGGGAAGGGGGGGGGGAGAGGAAGGAGAGGCTGAGGTTTATACATTATGAGATTGGGTCGGGCGGGTGATAGCCTTGGCGCTGGTTCCATTCTGGGCGGGCTCAGCCGCATTGTCCCGGGCCGCGCCTCCCGTCGATACTGACAGGTAAATAAGCTGAGAAACATCCGACCTCACCGTCAATCCTCCTCTCCTCAGCTGACAAAAAAAAAAGCTATTTTGACGACATTTCCCTCCCCCTACGGACGAACGACGACAACAACAGCAACACCTTTAAATGAAATACACGATGTTGGTGTTGTTTGACAGCGGCATTTGTACCAGCCGTTTACAGGGTGCGCTAAACAACGCGCTATTGAGGCTGCTTGGGATTCGCTGCCCGTGCCGCGTCCAGGATTTGCATGGCGTGCGATACGGAGAGAGGTTGCCGTGTCCGCCTTCGCGTCCGGGAACTCACAGACCCAATTTCGCTGTCTTCGACTCTTTCCTTTTTTTTTTTTTTTTTTTGAATAGCCATTGTTGTGCTATAGTTTTATGACAAGCATTTTTTTTAAAGTTGAAAATTAATAATATAACTTCTGCACTTTTTTTTTGAACGTGTTGTCGTACTGCGACGTGGTTCTTTTTAAACAGCGCATCGACGTGGTGCGCTGCCCAGTGATGCTGGGGTTCCTTTGCAGACCGAATGGGGGGGGGGATGTCATCCACCTACTCGGAAGAGACCCTATCGCAGCGAATCCTCGCAGTGAAATGAAACGCCTCGAGGGGTAGAAGTCAAAGGGACACGGACGGAGAGGGACGCGAAAGGATACAAGGAGGACGGACTAATTGAAAAGGATGGGCATCATTAGTTCCTGGCACAGCCACTCCAACGACAATCATCCTTTTCGATCGTAGATTGATTGGCTGAAGCCGTAGTAAAAGAAACAGCAAATCTTCAGGGGAAAAAAATAATAAAGAAAATAGCGCAAAAAGTCCCCTGTCTTCAGACTCGTAGCGCCTGCGAACGGCGAGATAGGCAACAAGGTTACCGCCCACACGACGGATTGCCTACATCGCCGCCAGACTGCAGGGAGGAGGCGACAAATTAATTGGCTGGATACCAAGGCAGCTCTGGGGGAGAACCCCCTCGCCTGGGTCAAAGACAGTGCACTAAGCACCTAAACCATGTTCCTCCCCTCAATTATGCAAATTGACCTATTCATTATTTTTTTCCTCTTCTTCTTCTTCTTCTTCTTCTTCTTCTTCTTCTTCTTCTTCTTCTTCTTCTTCTTCTTCTTCTTCTTGCTGCCCCGTCGTACGAACCCGGACTGTGGCCTACGCCACCACGCTTCAACAGCGCCGACTTGCGTCACAGACTATAAGAACAAGGAAAGCGCTGCTCCAAAATCCCCCCCTCTCTCTCTCTCTCTCTCCTCTCTCTCTCTCTCTCTCTCTCTCTCTGGTTGTGTGTCTGCCTGTCCGGCTGGGCCGACCATTACCCGGCCATCCAGCCATGCACAGTGGCCGCACACCGGAACATTTTCGCCCGCGCGGGCACTCTTCATAAGTTAGCAGCCACGAATTTGCATCGCCAGAGAGAGAGAGAGAGAGAGAGAGAGAGAGAGAGAGAGAGAGAGAGAGAGAGAGCCTGTAAATGACCGCAACTTAACCGCGACGCATCTGCAAGCCGCCCACATTAAGCGCTGCGCCAAACCGGCGGCCGCTCTAAATCCACGGCGCTGTATCGTCGGCTCGCTGATTCCAAGAGTGTGTTGTGTGGACGAGCCAAGCCGCACTCTACACCTCGGAGAGAGAGAGAGAGAGAGAGAGAGAGAGAGAGAGAGAGAGAGAGAGAGAGAGAGAGAGAGAGAGAGAGAGAGAGATAGCGGCGTGCGCTTGGATGAGAGTTATTTATCGCACAATGAGCGAGTGTCGCCCGCAAAGAATAAGAGCGAGAGAAAGAGAGAGGAGGGGAGGGGGACGTCAATAATTTATTTTACGCACTTTGGGGGGGGATCGCATTTAAACTTTATCGCGCTTCATACGGCCTGAATGGGGCAGAGGAGGTGTCGGGCGGGGCGGGCGTACTCAATGGATGAAAAGAAGAAAAGCCGCCCGTACCGACCGTGGTCCTTGGCCCCTGGTACTCAGTATGGAGGGGTTGCAGCGAGGGGCTATGCGGGGGCGCGGGGGCTCCGGGACGAGGTGCGAAGAAGCGCCCCACCCCTCTCCCTCCCCATCTTCCGGTCACCGCGGGCCCCACCTATACAATGGCCAGGCTTGCGACGCGCATTCTAACGGCAATGACGCCAGGATTACTACCCCCTCCACCTCCGCTCAGCAGCCGCTGGCGCCAGCGAGTGTAGTCCTGGTGGTGATAGCTCACGCATCGCCATGCACCGCCAGCCATATTTCTGTGTCGGTGAGTGTTAAAAGAGGGACCGATGCTGAAATATGGCGGCCGAAGTGTCCGGATGGGCGGGCGCCCGCTGCTGGCCGCACCGCCAGCGCCGCCAAAAATAGCCTCGCGCTCCGAAAACAAACTGGGAACGGTCGTCCATCGGCGCGGTTGTCTGGCGTCACTAATTAACCTGCGAGTCGCCGCTGAAGCGTCCGCTTGCTCAAACAAGTCACTGCAATGGGAGCCGCGCAGCCGCGAGCAGGGCTGGGGGCGGCCTGCACCGCTGCAGCCGGCACGCCGCCCTCCACTGGGCCGCCAGACACTCACCAAGTCTCATTGGATATTATTAACGGTTCCGCCAGAAATTATAAAAGGTTTCAGCAAAAATAAATTAAATTTTCAGCAGAAATAAAATGAAATTTTCATCAGACAAAATTATTATAATTTTTATCAGAAAACAAATATGAAATTTTCATCAGAAAAAAAAATGAAATTTTCATCAGAAAAAAATATGAAATTTTCATTAGAAAAAAAAATGAAATTTTCATTTAGCACCGGGCGTGACAACCCATGTTCGACGACTTTCCTCACCGCCGCGCCGCTCCAGGCAGCGGGCCTGGCCTGGCCGGTCGGGCAGAGGGCGAGCTGAGATCGCCTGTCAATGGCGAGATAGGCAACCCGCCTTGCTGGCGCGCAGTGCGTGCGGCCCACCCGGCCCGGCTCCTTGCCGAGTCTGCATCCTCCCCTGGGATGCCCGTCCCGACCAGCGCCGCGCTGCCAGACCGGGAACCCGTAATCCAGAGTAATGACGGAAAGAATGCCAACCTCAACAAGCCGTTCCCTATAAATTTCCCCTGCAAGGGGGAAGAGGGGGGCGGGGACTATCAAAAGGCAAGTGGGGAACCCAACCTGTATGGAAAGAAGATTCCGATAAGATTCCGAAGGAAAAGAAGAAGAAGAGGAAAAATAAATAAAAGACGAAGAAGAAACAGAAAAAGACCACGGCTAGGAAAGGTAAAGAGAAAGAAAGCGCGCCAGGGGGACAACGCGGGTAGGGGAGGCTTCCCACGACACCCCACTTCCGGCGTAAATCACGCGCTCAATTGATTTGGCGGTGTGCACCGGAATTAACTCGGAGGCCGTCCCGTTTCAATTTCTAGTTTGCCGAGTTCCGCTGCTGCCCCTACCAACACCACCACCACCACCAGTGGTCCTGCAGCTCCCAGGCCCGCCCGGCGTACGGGACCAAGTGTTGCAGCCCCTCCTCCCGCGTCTTCCGGTAGGGGCGGCACAGGGGGAGCCCTGAGGGCCTGTGAGAGAGGGGGGGGGGAGGCCTGCTCGCTCACATGTATATTTCCGTTTTGGGATGGCCATTGTTGTCGCACGCCGCGCCGTGGAGTGCGCTAACCCTCAGTCAGGGCGGCGACGCCTGAAGGGTCGAAGGGGACTGGAAGGGGAAGGGAGGGGGGAGGAAGGCACCGCGGTGCTTGCGGCGCCCTTGGTGGGCGCGGCTCCATTTGGGCCGACACTACACCGCCAGGGCAGCGGCGGGGCAGCGTAGCGCCATCACAATGCAGTGTGTTTTTTTCAAATGAAACAAGCCGCACCCAAGGGATTTGCATGTTTTATGAAAATGTGGGGTACCCCGTTAAAAGAAAAATGGGTTCGGTGGTTTTACGAAGAATTAAGATTTTTGTTAAAAAAAAATAGTTTTAAACTGGATTTTCTTTTTCCTTTTTTTTAGACCAGCCTGTGGGTGGAACCGATGCCGGGTCTACTGCGGAAGCACTTCATAGTTCATGTCGAGTCAAATGATGATATTAAAAAAAGGCCACCGGGGAGAAGGGCAATCGCTTTGTCGGGCGGGCGACGTTGACATAGGGGTCACAGACGAAGGGAAAAGGCCCTGGAAAAGGGAGGAGGGGAGGATAGTTGTTAGCGGGATAGCTAATAGCCGCTTCTGTGTACTTGGCTTTGCGCGCGCCCAGGATTGGCCGGCGACTAATGGAATCGGGAGATTTCAGCCAAATGGCACCGTGGGGGGAAGGGCGCCCACTTTGTCATTACCACCATCACATGTCCACCGAATGCCGAGTTCAATTTATCGCACCAAGGACCTAATGAACAGGTCGTCACAAAACGAATCCGGGGGTTAAAAGAGAAGCGCAAAAAAAAACTAAGGTAAATTTAAGATTAAAAAAAAATAAAAAATCGAAACTTTGAGTTCCACACTGCTGCGAGTTTCACTTTTTCATACCTCAGCAAGACGAAGCGCCGCCACCGCTGCTGCCCCCAGGCGGCGAGAGTAGGAACTCGCATCCTGCAACAATAATAGAGGGCATCAGGCGAGCCTGTCTGTTGTTGCTCCAGGACCAGCGGGGACCAGACCGATCGGCCGGGACATCCCAGTCCAGATATCGGATAGAGAGATCGTTCCACGCGCCCTGTGCGCGCGCCTGTGTGCGCGACTGTGGTGCTGGGTTTGTTCTTCCGTGTCCATCGGGCAATCCATCACATGCCTCGAGGGCTCAAGTGCGACCATGGAACGCCCTTCCAAGATTCTTCTCGCAGTCCTCCAAACTCCCGCTCTGCCGGTCGAGCCGCCCCTTCCAGTGTTCTGTACGATGTGCCCCCCTTTGCTGCATCCGTGCAGTCATCTGTCCCCGCGCCCTTCCCACCCCCTTCCCGCCCCCAACCCGTTCACCACGTCCGACAACGACCCCAGCAAGCACACAACGGCCTCCCCCCCCCCCCTCTTTGCTGGTCTCCCCTTTTCCGTCTCATTTTTCTTCCCCCCCCCCCCCGCTTTGCCGTCCCCTCCACGCGATGGCCACGGAAGAGCCAATGGAGCAAGAAATATCACGACAGGAATGACAGATATTTTCTTAAAATTGAAAAGTTTGCCACGGTCATGGGGCGTGAGTGCGCTGTTTCGCGCCACAGCGGCACCAAGCGACTGCTGAGTGTCCGGACCAAAAGGGGAGGGAGGGAGGGAGAGAGAGAGACTCGCTGCAAACCCCGTCCTTGCCTGAGCGCGGAGAACAAGTACCGTTAATTTGGGCTTCGAGGGCCTCGTCTGCGTCACCTGTTGGCACAGTTTATCAAGCACCCACGCAGAGGGTTATTACGATTTTATTGCGAATGTGCTCTCCACATTTAAAAAATGAAGTCACCATGAGATCAATACTTGGTTTTAATAGTTTCAATATTTTCTTGCGCGAAAGCACACGCTTGACAAATCAAGGACAGTTTTTTTTTTTACGCGTTCTATTCCGCAGTCCGCCTGCGTCGTTTCCGCCAGGAAGAAGACTACTGCTCGTTCATTCATTAAATTCGGTAGCATAATGCCGCGAGGCGGATCAAGAATACAACCGTGGGGCCGAGCTGCAAATCAGCCGGCTCAATTCGGAGAGTAAAATTGAGTCTGAT